>CAMXCT020006522.1:0-54419 GCA_947184155.2 Cladocopium goreaui
ACGTGAGTCATGCCTTCATGCATAGTCCATTGGGAACTGGTGTACATGTTGTCTTGAAAATGCCGTTGTCGATTAGCTTTCCATCAGGTGAAGCGACCTGCTTGAAAAGGCATTGAACGGGTTACGTGATGCTTCACTGGCATGGTTACAGCTTCTGACATTTACGGTTGAACATGTAGGCCTTTGGTCGGATTCGTTGGAACCATGTGTGTATGGTGGACAGATTGTGAAGGATGGTCATGAGATTGGGTTTTGTTTGTGTGTTGTGTATGTTGATGACATCTTGTTGTTGTCGACCACTAAGGAGGCCGAAGAACATGTGGTTGCAACTTTGTCGTCTGTAGTGCCTGTGAAGACAACTGGAGAGATCGGAGAAGAGGGAGGATCCCTGACCTTTATTGGTCGTGTTATCAAAAGAGAAAGAGATTCCTCTGAGATCACTCTGGGTGTCGATCCACATTATCTTGACTCTGCGTTTCTGGATTACGGTGTTACCCGTGGGTCTGAGAATGTTCCTGACATTTCGGGACATCTTGAGAAGACACTCACGGATAGCAACTTTCAGAAACCTTTGTCAGACGAAGCATACTCACGCTTCAGAAAGGCGTTGGGAAAATTGCTTTGGTTGTCACAGGTGTGTCATGACTTGAAGACATGGATGTCTGTTCTTGGGACGCAGCAAGCGAAACCGATGCACGGAACTGAACAAGCATTGAAAGCAGTTTTGAGATTCTTGTATGTTGACATGCATGCATGCTTGTGTTTACCGAGCAGAGATGAGACCATCATGAGTCAGGTTGACGATGCTCAACTGAAATCAGTCCATCTCCACTCTTTCAGCGACGCTTCACATGCGCCGTACCGTTTCAACAACCGCAAAGGTGTTAGCGGTGGAGCTGTTTTCTTTGAGAGGTCCTTGGTAAGGTCTCTGAGCCGACAACAGCAAGCTTTGAGTCTGAGTTCATGTGAGGCAGAACTTTATGGTTTGCAATCAGTGTGTCAAGAAAGTGTTGCGTTTGGAAGACTTGTTCACCGTCTTCTGTTTGCACTTCATGAGATCGATGAGCCAGAAGAAGTTGTGATCTGGCTGGAGAGCGATTCAAGCTCCGCCTTGCAACTTGTGAGGTCCATGGACGTGCCACGACGTTCACGACACATTGAAATAAGATTGCATTGGTTACGAGAGCAAATGAGAGAGGGTTTGTTGAAATTGAGACACAGAAGTGGTGTTGAAAATCCAGCAGATCTTTTCACTAAATGCTTGAGTGCCAAAGCTTTCTACAAACACCGCTATGCTCTTGGGATTGTGGTTCCAGATGGTTTGACAGCTGAGTTGGCAGAACTTCGTGAGCTGAGTGTGTTGCAGCAAGTGTTGACTCAGGGTTCTTCAATTGCGATTGTGGAACTGTGTTGTTCGGAACATTCGAACTTGAGAAAGGTCTGTGAAGTTTCGAAGGTCCCATACATTGGTGTAGTTGCTAAGGTGCAGAGTTCTGGAACGTTGAGTCGTGTAGCTGTTTGCATTCAACAGTGGAAGAACTCGTCATGTCCACCTTGGGTGCATATTCATGCGTCGACTCCTTGTGGAAGTGGAAGTCCGCTTCGCAATTTCAATCCGGACTCAGTCACTGAAAAGGACCAGGAATGGGATGAGATCATCAACGCGATTGGTGGTTACTTCAAACATGCAGATTCATGTTCGTTTGAGCTTCCAGAACGAAATACCATTTGGTCCCGACCTGAGACAGTGAATCTTTTGCAGAGTTTTGACATGAGACATGAGGCTTTGGTGAGGTTGTGCAAGACTGGATGTCAGAACAAGGATGGTATTCCGATTGGAAAGACATTGAAGTTTGTTTCCAATTCAGCTTGGTTTGCACTAAATCTTCACTCCAAACTTTCAACATGCACATGTCAGACTCATGCAGAACTTTATCAAATCAACTATACTGAAACAGCGTTTTACAACCGAAAGTTGGCAAGATACATTTTGATTGCGGTCAAACATGCTTCGAAGAAGAGTTGAATTTGCGTTTGAAAGGGGGCCCTGTGACAGAGAGAGACAGAAGTTGGATCCACGTTTCGTTTCATTTCGTTTCATTTCTGTTTGCACGTTGTTTTCAAACAAACGTTGCCAAAGACAAACAGGAGTTTTTCACGATGTTTCATCTTGTGCAGAGTTTTGTTGCGCGATGCTGTAAGATGCAGTGTGTGTGCGCAGTGCAGAACAATCTGAAAGGCCACTGATCCTATCACACTTGTGATGGCGGTTCGACACTTCGTTTCACGTTCTAGGTTGATTGCTCCTAAGAGTTTAGCCACAGTCTAGTGCTTTTTCACTACCGGACGCGGTTTGGTTTGTAGCCATGGCCAAGTCTGGATGGACAGATGAAGATGAGAAGGCTTTGCTTGCTCTTCTTCAGAAGAAGTGGAATAGTGGAAATTCAGGGTCAGGCTATGCAGCCGGATCCAGTGTTTTGACTCCTTTGGAGAGTCAAGGAGCAATGACAGACGGAAGCAAGCGACTTCGTGAGGCTCTGGATGATGATGAATTCGATGTGATTTCTTCGGCAGCTGAACCTTTGAATGCACAGTTGCCTGTCATGCCTATCCCAATCTTTCCTGGGATTGCCGACAAGGTCCTTGATCAGCTTACTGCTGATTTGGTGCCTGAAGGAATGAGTTTTCGAGATTGGAGCAGAACGAAGTTTGCGTTTGGAAAGTTTGCCAATGAGGGCAAAACATACCGTGAGGTATATGTCGATGATGAGATGGCAGGATATTGCAAATGGAGTATGAATCACCTGGGAAACAAGGGTACAAGTCCAATTGCAAAGGATTGGTATTCTTTTCTCTGCGCATGCAAGGTTGTGGAGGACTCTGGAAAGGTTGGAAAGCCAAAGGGTTGCTTCACTGGAACTTCAGGGCAGAGGCAGTTGGGTGATTGAGAATATCTTCATTGGTGCAAAGGCGAGGAAAGACTATGAGCTGGTTGTTCATTGGATGGTGGACAACGGGACAATTTGTATCATATGTATTGACCTGTTAAGCTTTAGCGACACGTGCTGAAGTCTGGATGGGTTACAGCGTATACCTATGGAATGGAGTTCATCTCAAAAGGGGGTGTGAAAATATGACATCTGTGAGAAAATGTCTGACATCTGTGGTGAGATGAATCCATTGGTCTTTTCTGCATTGGAAGAAGTGAATTTGGTTTTCATCTTGATGATGAGCTCAACCGTGATGGTTGACATCGTATTTGCACGTTTCATGTTTTGCACGTTTTATTGGAGATGACGAAACCCAACAACGATATACTTTTCGTCTTCTTTGAGTACGTCGGTTGCACGGAGAACATCGCGAGGATTTGAATTTGTATAGTGACATGGAAAATCAAACCATTTTCCATATACTTTGCTTTAGTTTTGTCGACAGAATCATCGCAGAAGTGCACGAAGGAATCGTGAGAAGATCGTAGAATTCATTGTGTGACTTCGGAAGAAGGAACTTTGTTTGACATTGATTGGAGAAGAGTAGTGTGTTTTGTCTCTCAATGATGATAGCGAGAGCAACGTTCTGAAAGGCATTCAGAACTGGAGTTGCTAACAGATCTGAGGGAGACATTATGAATCATGTTTTGGTGCTTGAAATGTTTCAACGTTTTTCAAACACTCAAATTTATTTAAACAAACAAACCATGTCTTGATGTAAAGACTTTTTGTGAGGACATGTGTTTTTGATCGCTTTTGTGAGAGTTAGCAGAAAGATGCTGACTGGCGACTCCGCATCATTTTGTGTCAAGGCGTGACACACCAACAAGAACCATAGCGACATGAGCAAGATTTGTTTCTGTTGCTTGTGTGTAAAAGTGGCTGAGCTCTGGGAGTGGTTGACTTGGTAGCGTGGACGGTTCTAGTGAGTTAAGGACGACGTCCTGGACGCTGACCCAAGGGTTTCGAAGGTTGCGGTACCTTCTGCAAGGTCTTCAGTCTGGTAATGTTGTACGCTCGCATGCATGAGCTGTAGCTGTCGACTAATCACTTCACGTTCTGTAACATTGGCACGGACTTCTACTCGAATGCGCAGACTTCTAATGCAACAGCAGGCTGTGCGAATGTCTCTGCAGTCTTGCTCGTTGATAACACCTGCAAGAAGTTCTGTTTGCTGCAATACGGCGTGGGTGTCTTCCAAAGTTCTGAGAGTATTCGTCAGTCTGTGCACATAGTCCTGCAAAAGGAGGAGATCTTGTGCTTCATTGTGAGTCTGGGGTTCTTGAGGCAGGCATACTACTTCACTTGGTTGCACTGAGCTCATATGGTCAGGTGGCATTCAAGCAATGCAGGTACTGGATTGCCTGAGCAAAACAGCAACGGGCGCCATGGCTTGATGTACTTTGACATCGCCTTAAACTACCATGCAACAATTAAGGTGGCACAACAAGAACAAACACAAATCAAAAAACCCAGTTACACGCTAAATGCATGGATGATAAATTTGGCGTCTCTGCGTCACTTCATGTGGCTCACTGGAACTGCTCGTGTGAGGCAGCGCGAGGCTCTCTACTGCTACTAGCACCACTGGCTGCAGCAGCGGCGGGGGGTGGATCACTGCTTGCCGCTGGTTTCATCATTTGGGCGATAAGCGGGTGGGTTTGTTTGTCACGCAGGATTCGCGTCATTTCGCGAGCGAATGCTGCAGGGTCATCCACTAGTGCTTTCGCTTCCGCCAGTGGCCTATCAAGGACAATGGCAATGAGCATTTCACCCCCATCTTTGTGGATTATAGTTGGTCGGCCGGCTTGGATCTCGGCGAGGATCGCCACTGCCTTGTTTTCACACAAAGTGCGTTCCCATTCTTCCAGAGCTCTTTGCGCCAGGGTGTCCGTCTGCGGCGGGGCTTTTAGAGCAGCCGGTGTCCCTAGTGTACGTATGAAGGGGCTATCAGGGGGAACGGGGGATGGGAAATGCTGAATGGCCGCTACTGCACGTTGCACGTCATTTGTTTGTACATCATATGACGTGGTTGTTTTTTGCTTATGGCAGGTTCGGAGTCGGCCCATAGCTGCTCCAGTGTGTATCCTGGTCTCGGTTCCATATACTTTCGGTTCCATACCGCATGATGGGACCATTGGGGCGCGTCACGGTTGATTTCTACTGAATCCCTTTTCATGTCATATTCTTTGAGCATATCATCTAATTCTTGTAAGCTAGCAGCTCTGTGAATACAGCATTGTCTGACAGCGCCATCGATGTGGAGTGGCCATCCCACAGGCATATGGGAATCTTCCAGGAGTCCGTCACCATTTTCCTCTATGATTGTACCTAACATTGGGACATCAATAGTTGCTTTAAGGCTGACTTGTGCACGTTTGCACTTCCATGTGTCAGGTGCTAAGAGCCCTCTGCCAGCCAGCAGCTCAAGTGACTGGAATTGTGGTTGGTCAGTCGCTGGCAGCACCTCTTCTTTGATGACTAACTTCAGTCCATGCAATGGCTGGGGTTGCTCTTTTTGAGGGTCTTGAGGTTGCTGGGATGTAGTGTCCCTGGGTGTTGTGTCTTCAAACCAGGTGGGACGGACTGACTGGACTCCTATGGGACTTGCAGAACTTGCAGTTTTAATGCTTTCTCTGCGCAGGCTATGATAGACGGGCGGGATCATCCATGCCGGCACAAAGACTGTGATGAACTGCACATTCCAGATAACCTGTAGGTTCTGCGGCTTGACTTCAGGCGTGATACATCGTACTTGACCATCGATCACTCTAGTGTATGATTCAGAGCGGTCGAAGGACGCTGTGACTTTCAGGCCTAAATACAGTTCTCTGAACCAGTATTCCTTAAGCATCATAAAGGAAAGGTGAGGTGCCCTCACTTCCAATACGTGCGAGGCTGGCATTAGAAGAGTTACCATCCATTCAGCTAAAAACTCAATCATCTTGACTTCGAGTTTAGGGAGGATGGCTTGAACTACACGTAGTGCACCCTCGATGTCCGGAACATGCCTACGCGAGGGCAATCCAACTGTTCGCTTGGCATACTCGTCAGCAAAGTAAAGTCTGCACAACTTTGAGACCCATTGGCTCGGTTTCTCCATGTTTATGGTGATCTTAGCTAGGGGCCATGGGTCTGGGAGCGTGGATAAACAATGCAACAATTCGGAGGTTAGGTCTGCCGAGATGACGGGGAGGGCTTCTCCTTGTGGGCGATAGTCAACTGCAGGTCCCACCGTGCCTTTGCTTCTTTGCGTGTGGGTGCGGGCGGCACTGTGCACGGCTTGGATGGTGGTTTCATATTGGCTGACCATGGCCCGTAAGTACTTGCATGCGCGAACAGCTGCTCTTCTTGTGCTTGGTCCATCGTCGGGCTGGTTCTTGGCAGCAACTGCGAGGATATCTCGTGCCCCTTCTTCTGGCGACCGCTTGGGTTCCGTATCTGGGGCAGGTGCATTGGGAGCGGTACCTTGGACTGGCGCCTCTTTTGCGCGTGGCAAGTGGTCTGGGATCGGCAACTTCGGGTGTAAACGCCATCCATCAAAGAAGTATATGCCGGGCAGGGACAGAATCTCCTGGTCTGGGCCCGTCTGGGCTACTATTTGCCCGGTGCGTGCTTTGTACAGTCCTGTTGGTAGGCACACGTAGGTGGGAAAGTGTGTGCGATCAGCAGCATAGGCATATAGAACAACTTCAGAGAAAGGGAGATTCTGCTCGGGAAGCCACTTGTGGTGAGCTCGTAACCCTGCTTGAACTTCTTGGAAGTGCTCCCTGTTCAGCCATCTAAGGTCTGACCCTCGCACCAATATCAGCCGATATCTTGCTCGCTTCACTTCGTCAGATTGGCAATTGCAAGGGGAGGGTACTCCCAGGTTGGTGCCGAATTGAGTGACCACCGGCTTAGTTGGGCTAAATTCTCTTGGACTGGGTCAGGGTCGAATTTTGGCATGCTCCATGTCGTTTCTCCTCTTCGTAGGCCCCGGATGCCATATGCAATTGCAGCAATCACCTGTGCCATGCCCATGAGCCCCATCATGTCTAGCGGGGAGACCAGCAGGGTTAACGATTTGGACCGGGTGAGTCCGACAGTGATTCTGCCTAGGCAGTCTTCCGTATCTTCTGTAGGAGAGCCATTGGAGTAATACTTAGTGTTGAGAAATCCAATACTGGGCTGAGCCACGATTGATACTTGCGCCGTTCCTCCTGCTGAATTGGCTATTGTTTCTACACGCAGGGTGCGAACATAATCTCTTTTGAGCGCGGAGCGGTTCAAATTATTCTTATGATCAGTTGCTGTGGTCATTGTGAAAAGTCCATCGGCAAATCCCGCATTGTGAGGAAAGGGGCTGAGTACTTCTGACACAAGAGTTTCTAAATCCGTCGCTACCAGACCGTTAATCCTAGCATTAGTATCCCAGAGCACGAGTTGGAACCCTGGTGGCTTGTCGGGAAGGCCTCCCGAAGCAAAACTTCCTAGTTCCCATAGGCCATTGATCTTTCTGCAAAGATTAGGATATCTAACTGCAACCACTGCATGGTATGTCACAGGACTAACCCTGGAGCTGGACGGAAGCATTAACCCCCAGGCATGGATGTCGCTTACACCGGCGGTCTGGGAGTTTAGGACTGCTTGTATGTCACCAGCCATGGGCAGGAGGGTAGCGGCATGCTGCAAAATCCAGGCAAGGCGCACGAGAGACCGTGGAAAATTGAGAGCGGTACCTGCCAGCAGTTCTGAATCAACACAGCGGGAGCACCGTTGCATGTTGGGCGGGGCTGCTTCAAATTGGGCTCGTAGGCCTGGGAGAACAGTGCTGGCTGTACTAAGGTCTTCTGCATCCTGCGGGGAGAGGTGACTTGTCCATAGCTGACCTAGAGTGGGCTGTCCTCGTTTGAGGATTTGACTGAGGGCCGCCAAGCCTTCATTGGCCGAACCATCCAGTAGTCGAATCATTGCATCAGCAAGGTTAGCTGGCATATAATAATTGCGGTCACTTCGTAGCCCATGCTTCTTGGCCAACAGGAGCTGTCGTGATCGTTTCGCGTTGCGAGCTGCACGATCAATGCCGCCGGGTGTCTGCTCAGAGTCTCCTGTCCACAGGACCAGGGGTTGCTGTCTCAGTAAGCTGATGACTGCAATTTCTCGGTCAGTGCCATATTGCTGGCCCTCATCAATGACTAGGAGGGAGAGCTCTTGCATAAAACCACCCATGGTGGACCATTGCATGGTCAGGTCCTGGGCTACTGTTCCTCCAGTGGCTAGAATTAGCTGACACTTATTCAGCATCTGCCTTCTTTCTCTCGGGTGTATGTCGAATTTTGTGTGGGAGTAGCTACTTTTGTTGCGTTCTTGGTCTCCCACCAGCCTGCCTATGCTCCCAAACACCCCCGACGGGGGGTCGAGCCATAGGAGGAGGTCCGCAAAGGATCGAGTACCGGAGTTCTCTTTGCAAATGAACAATATTTTGAGGCTGTCGGTAGTGTCGATTTCAATCAAGGCCAGGATGAGGATTGCCATCGATTTCGACTTACCTGCGCCGAAAAGCCCTTGGATACACAGGTCTAACCGATTGGTGAGCAACGCCATTGTCACTGCGCAGAGTGTGCCCAAGACATGTCCATCGAGCTCTGCGGCAAAGGACAGCGCAGTGGAGCGGGTCCAGGGGTGAAGTTCGCCTTCCACGTGACATGGAATTAGCACTAGGCGGAGCAACTGGCCGCACAAATGCAAGAAATGTGATCTTTTGTTGCCATCCATTCCTTCTACTGCTGTTTGGACATTGTAGATGCCTAATCCCAGGTGGTACCTGCACGGGGGGGTTTGCGCAACTGCGGTAAGCTCTCGGGTAGGCTTAGTACATCCGAACATCCACATTGTATTGAGAAAGAAGGTCTGGGGGACCGGGCTTTTCTGTCCCTGGACGGTTGCATCAATGGGGTCCAGGTACTGGCCGGAGGCACTATACAGGTCTTGGAGGGCTTCAAGCTGTTCCTTTGCAAAAAACTCAATGGCCGGTCCTGAGAGGAAAGCAACTTCGATGAATTTAGGGTTGCACTGTCTGTATATGCGTGAGGCGGCCAGCTCATCCTTTTTTTTGGCTGCGCGTGGTGTGATGGCGAGGACCAAGCCAAAGAGAATTTGCAGGTCATCTCCATCATAAGCTAGTGCGTCCGCTGTACCCACCATGGCAATGAGCCTACCCGTACCAATGGGGCTGACTTTGTGATGGTGTGCATCGCTGGCTAGCAGGCTGAACACTTCAGTTTTGCCCAGGCTTGGGTGTCGGAACGCGAATGCATCCTGTCCGCCTTTAACTTTCCAGTGTCCAAACTCGCTGCCTTTGAAGAGGAATTCAAGGGCGATGGGTTGCGATGGTTGCCGGATGGGGCCTGCACTTTGCATTGTTAACCCTGTTTCATTATAGCCTTCATTTGGACTGAGCATGGGCAAGTAGTAATCTAACATGTAGATAGCCAGGGGCAATTGCAAGGTGCCAAGGAAATGTTGTACCATAGTGGTATAGTTGAGCAAATTGGTCCTTGAGGAAATGGTGACTGTTGCCAACGTGGCTAAGTATTGGGTTGCCTCTTGCTCAGTTTTGACCTCTGAGTTGTGGGCAGCAATGTGGGTAACAAGTGCCCGTGTAGTGGTTTCAGGTAGCTCACACATTTCCGCTAATTCACGCAAGAGTTTTCTGGCAGTTCTTGAGAGCTCAAAACTGCACCATGAGATCAGACGGAGGGGAGCCTGTGAGTACACTTCGAAGGGGAGCACTCCAGGGGTACCTTCTAACTGCTCCATATCTGGCCGTCCTTCTGGGAGGGCAACTCTTGTCCAATGCGAGTAGTTATGTTGTGCAGTACCGAGATACGCTCTCCATCCTGTGATATGCGTAATTTTAAAGCCCCGTTGCCTAAGCAGTTTGATGTCATGGTTCGACGGGTTCCATACGCAGAGCCTGTCATCTGCATGGTGAATGAGGTGGATCTCTCTCAGCTGTGATAAATTGCATGTCGTGAGCAGCGATGGTGGTAGCGCAATGGCTGCTAGCACGGTTTTGCCACAAACGTCCGGGAATTCTGAGAGGATGGTTTCCCATACCATTCCTGCGTACGAGCCAGCGCTGTGCCCTCGAATGTAGATGGAGCCTACCATGTATCCTGTTAATCTCAGAAGGTCGACTGGGCGGATTTCAGGGGGCAGACATACTCCGACTAGCGGGTGTGCAACTAGCAACTTAGTGAAAAGTCGCAGGCCATGTATGTACCCGGGCCACGGCGGTTTCCTGTGTGCTGGGATGATGGGACAGAAGCGCAACAGCTTCATGGCCCGACTGATGATCTGCGCTTGCAATTGATTCGCACTGGGCATGCCTAAGACGCGGCACCAGAAGTGTGCACCTATGGGAAACATGGCGATGTGCAGGAGCAAGTATTTTTGTGTTTGAGCAGTGCCTGCTACTGTGCCAGCTCTTGCATTCCAATCGTCCTGTTTGCTAAGGGATGGCCCGTAAACATGTGCTTCCTTTCTGCAGGCTAGCAGTACGTCCCAGTCTTCATCGAGTTCTCCTCCACCCAACCCAGTGCACTGAACTTCCAGGGACCCTGGGTCAGCGTCATTGAGTTGCCAGGAGGTGTTATCCATGACAGTGAGTTTCCAAGCAGTATATTGGGGGTCAGTATGGCTAGCAAGTACCTCGTTGATTGCTAGTTCTGCGTTGCCAGGGTCAATGCCCAGTCGCCGTTGCAGCGCTTCCAGCAGAGGGAGGATTGGGGCACTGGGGAGCTGGAGGCTCGCATGCTGACCGCAAAAAACAATGGCAGGATCGCAAGTCTTGGACCAGGGTGTATGGTCATTGTTGTTGTTGGGGGCTTCCACCGGTGTCCACAGACTCTGAAGAAGCAACACCTGCAGCTTGGTAAGGCTTCTGTTTTGCAGGACATGCGGCTTGGCGATTAGTTTACTCCCTCTAACAAAATCGCAGCCTGTGGGGTGTGTCCACAAAGGTGGTGCCTCATCGACTCCTATGAGCGACACAGCAAGCGGTTGCAGTCCTTTGTTTAGCCACTGTCGGAGTTGTTGTCCTAGGCCTACTTTGCTCCCATGGAAGGCGTGCACTATAGGCGGCAGACTATACCCTATGGATAACTCCTTGCTTTGGAACAGTTTGTCTCCTGGAAGACAGAGTATGGGGAAGTCGGCTGGGAAAACTGACAGAGGGGAGAGTGCACCTTGTTCGAAAATGGGGCGTGCCCAGGTAAGGAATGGCGGGGTTCGCTCGACAAAGTCCGGTCTAAGGTATCGGCCATTCCCGTGACGTGGCCATTCTCCTCGCTCCGGGATGGGGAATGCAATGGCTCCCGCCCATTCGCCCAACATTGCCCATGCATGTGTCCAGTCAAGTGGGGTTCTAGCCCTACAGCCGAGTAGGGGGGTGAGAAGCAGTCCTCCCCTCATTGCTTCCGCAGGGTCTTCTGGCACAGCGGTTGTAGCTAGGAAGCTGGCTCTGCTATCGTGGAGTGCGGTAACCCAATCATCTGCTGTGCGATTGGCAGGGTGGGCTATTCGTCGTGCCTTTGGGGCGGGTGCAGCACTCGGAGAGGAGCTTGGGGCAGGGGCTGGTGGCATGCATGCTTCCGAGGTTGCTTGGGCCATTTCTACATCAGGTGCCTCGGTCGGGACATGCCCTGTCACGATGATCAAGCCGGCATTAAGTTCAGCTTTGGCTTCTGTGGCAAGGAGTACTGCTGGAGGGCACTGGTTAGAGCTAGCCATTGTGTTATGTTGCATTGCTGCGGCTCTGCTTGCCTTATCCGTCATGAGATTGACGAGTTCGGCTATTTCAAACAATGAAGTCGGCACGCAGTCAGAGTCGATGAGAGCAAAATTCACAGTGGGGAACATTAAACACAGTGCCTCAAGAGCTGCAGCACCAGCCCAGGTATAATGGACCTGATGCAAACCTGTGTCAGCATGAATGGGCAAATGGATCGCAGTAGTTTTCTCCTGGTAAGGGCCAGCCACTGTACATCGGCCTTTGATCCAGGGCGCGAAATGCGGCCAGTAGGCTGGAGGATCAGTGCCTGACAGTTTGCGGTTGTCCACATAAACATACACGGTGGCATACTGAGGTAACCATGAGAGATTATCTGTTATCCACTGGAAGAGCGTTCTATGATGGACCTGGCTGGCTGCGGGGCGTTGGATGCCGTTCCCTTCGTCCACCATGAGTGCAGGGTATGTCAGGGGTGACCGGGGCATTCGACAGGAGCCGACATCGTCCCATTTCCACCTCTGTTTTATATCGTCCATGCCGAGCGGGGTCTCAACTTCTTTTTGCGAGAGGAACAGTTGGTCAAGCTGGTGGCTTAACTGTGTGACCTCTTGGACATTCAAGAAATCGATAGGTGCGGCAATTTCCCACTTCTCCTTTGGGGGAGGCTCAGTCCCTTGTTGGAAATACGGAACGTCATCATCTGTCTCGAGGGCGTCAAAGTATTCTGTATCGCTATGCATTGTCGCATCCTCGACTGTGTTATCTGGGGCGGTTGGCTCTGCTGGTTCGATGTCTGTCTCTGAGTCATCAGGGTCAGGCGACGTCAAGGAAATGAACCTATTTGGTGTCATAAGCTGTTGCAGCATGTTGACGTCAGCTTGACCCTGAACAGCCGGTGCCCGGGTGTCAGGTGCCAAGTGACTAGCCGAAGATAGTGAATGCTATACGGGCAGCGAGTGCAAAAGTATATCAACAGGATTGGCTAGGCTAAGGAAACCCTGAACACCCGGCACCCGGGGTCAGGGTTCCCCCTTGCAGGGCCAATGCGTTGGAGGTGAAACAGGGAGGAAGCAAAACAATCAGGGTTTGTCTTACACCTTAGTGTGCGAATTGATGTCAGATGGCTGACCTAGCTATGAAAAACTAGTGGAGCCACAAAAGCTGCAGTGCGAACAATTGAGCCACTAACAGTTAATGCAAACTACTGACCCAAAGTACATGTTAGTTCGACAGACGTTGAGGTGACCAACGGTGACAGGACCTGGGACACACACCTAGCAAGGAGACTTAGCAGACAGTCCAAACGAATTGAAAAACCCATTAATCCCTTTGCCCCAGTTTATGGGGGTCGTACTTGAGTGGGTACTTTCCCTTACGGCAGGTTTGGGGGGTATCAGCCTGGCACGCAGCTGCTTTTCCCTTGACGCATCTGTGGAGTAGGCGGCATTAGAAATGGCACTGATCAGGTGATTTCACACAGTCAGGTGCACACAGTGCTAGCTGTCTGTACGGTCAGTCAATGATTTCCATTTCCATATTTAAGAAAAAAAATGCTGCTAACCTTGAGGATCCAAAATACACAAAAAACATAAAAAAGTTGAGGTCAAAGTCCAAAATTTGAGCCCAAATAGGAAATAACAAGTCCAATGAAAAGTCCAAAGCCCAAAGCAAAGTCCAATGAAAAGTCCATAGTCCAAGACAAAGTCCAATGAAAAGTCCAAAGCCCAAGGCAAAGTCCAATGAAAAGTCCAAAGGCCAAAGCAAAGCCCAATGAAAAGTCCAAAGCCCAAGGCAAAGTCCAATGAAAAGTCCAAAGACCAAGGCAAAGTCCAGGAGAAAGCCAAGTGAACTTTTCATTGACTTTGCCTTGGCCTTTGGACTTTTCATTGGGCTTTGGGCTTTTCATTGGACTTTGCTTTGGCCTTTGGACTTTTCATTGGACTTTGCTTTGGCCTTTGGACTTTTCAGTGGACTTTGCCTTGGACTTTGCTTCTTGGCTTGGACTTTGCTTTGGACTTTGCCTTGGACTTTGCTTCTTGGCTTGGACTTTGCCTTGGACTTTGCTTCTTGGCTTGGACTTTGCTTTGGACTTTGCCTTGGACTTTGCTTCTTGGCTTGAACTTTGCCTTGGACTTTGCCTTGGACTTTGCCTTGGACTTTGCTTCTTGGCTTGGACTTTGCCTTGGGCTTTGCTTCTTGGCTTGGACTTTGCCTAAGACTTTTCATTGGACTTTGTCTTGAAGTTTGGATTTTGCCTTGGCCTTTGGGCTTTTCATTGGACTTTGCCTTGGCCTTTGGACTTTTCATTGGACTTTGCCTTGGTCTTTGGACTTTTCATTGGGCTTTGCCTTGGGCTTTGAGCTTTTCATTGGACTTTGCTTTGGCCTTTGGACTTTTCCTTGGACTTTGCTTTGGTCTTTGGACTTTTCATTGGATTCTTCCTTGGTCTTTGGGCTTTTCAGTGGACTTTGCCTTGGTCTTTGGACTTTTCATTGGACTTTACTTTGAGCTTGTCAGCTAGCTTTGCATTGGCCTTTTTTCTCTTGGACTTTGCACTGGGCTTTGGTTTGGATTTTTTTCTGGTCATTCAACTTTGCCTTGGTTTTTTTTCTGTGGATTTGAGCCTTGGGCATTTGCCTTCACCTTGGCGGTGTTGTTTTTGGCCTCAAACCTGTTTGGTTCCTGATCTTGGGCCTGCGGTGATTCATCTTCATTCAGCCATCCAGTCCAAGAGTCCAAGACCTGTATGTGGACAGCGCCTGTTTTTGGCCAGGATTCAAGACAGAAGCATATTGACCGCGCGACGTCTGTAAGGGCATGGACGGTATGGATGCAGTCTCACCATGGAAAATATTGAATATTGACTTGAATCACATGGATGCCAAGTTACAACTTGCTCTTGGACACAGCCCTGCTCAGCATCGTCATCGTCTTATCTTAGGGCTTCGAGTCGAGTGATGTTAGTGACTTGTTCGGGCTTCAGCGTCTAGCAAACACAGCCAGTCACTACTAACATATTGGATCTTGCAAATCTTCAAGCTCAAGTGGCAAACCAAAGGCCAGCCAGCTGCAAAGCAGCCCAGCCAATCTGAGCGGCCAGCTTGCCAAACAGCCAAATCTCTGAGCGTGGGACTTTGCCACCTCCTAACTGCACACGTACTAGCGGCCACTGTCAGGCGACTTGATGACTTGGTGACTAGTGACTAGAGATTGACACTAACAGCTGACAGTGACAATGTGCCCGGCCAACGGCCAACATCATTTCACATGACACGATGTTTTTGGGGCTGTGGCGGGTGGGTTAGTTGCGTAGCTTGAAAGCCTAGAGTATATGCCTGCCTATCTATCCAGGGAGCTGCGCAGCGTGCAGCTCGCAGCTAAGACAGACTGACCACGCAGCCGCGCGACCTGCGTGACCCAAGTGTGAAGTGCTAGTGAGTATACTGCTTGGCCTGCTTACTGCTTCACCGACCGGGGTTTGGCATCTGCTGGAGTTGGAAGGGCCCGGGCCCGTCACTCACTTGATAGAGCGGGCCGAGGGGGCCACTATCCAATCACAACACATATATGTGTATACTGAAAACATATATACATTTAGAATACATGTCTGTCTGTCTGTCTGTCTATCTATCTATCGATCTATCTATCCATCTATCTATCGCTCTATCTATCTAGATAATATCATCTATCGCATGATGCATTGCACAAATACATGCGTGTCACATGATACTGATAGGAGATAAAATTTGGTGCAACCTGAACCTCAGCAGGGAACCTAAATCTGAGGCCTGTCTGTCTGTTGCGCCCACCCAACAGCCAGCATCACTTGTTGTTAAGTTAAGTTAAGTTAAGTTAAGTTAAGTTAAGCCTCGGAGCATTGGTTGCTCCCAAGTACAGATGGTTTACTCATGAGTCAAGTCATTGCGCTAGAGTAGAGATTGGTTTGACCGACCAACACATAGACCAGCCAAAATGATCCGCATCATAGGAAAATAATATCTTTCCATGGCTCCATGGAGTGCACCAGAAGCACACCGCGTAATTTTTCCAAGACTCCGGGATGGCTCAAGACGTTTTCAAGGTTTCAAAAGGTTTCTTCTTCGCCGAAAAATTATATGAAGTAAGATGAGTAGATGCATATCCACTAAAATTTGGGCGCCGGAGGCGCCAAAAAATTATATTAAGGAAAATGAGTAGATACATATCCACTAAAACTTGGGCGCCGGAGGCGCCGAAAAATCATATTAAGGATAAACTTATAGAGAAACTGTTGCTTTGTTCTTGTGTACGCTGCATGCGTGCATACGCAGAGGGCTCGCCAGCATCATTGCTGACTGCATAACATTGAAAAAAAAGTAATTGAGAAAATGCTGCCGTATGCCCTTTCCCCATGCCCCATACCAAAAAGCACCAAAATTGGGTTGATCATGGTTACGGTTAGATGGCGTTTCTTAGTGTCCAAATTTCTGCTGCTCTCAGCGCTACAAAAACAGATATACGTAAAATAAAAATAAACGCGCACGCACGTACTATGACGTACCTTTTTATTACGCTCGGCCGCTCGGCGGGTGACGCTGACATCAAGCAAGAGATTCTGTGTGTTTTTTGCTGGGCTCAAGAAGTTGTCATTGATCTAAAAACGATCTAAAAACGATCAAAAAACGATCAAAATCGATCAAAAATCAATAAAAAATCAATGTTTGATTGAACTTTGAAAATTGTTCCAACTTTTGCTCCGACTTTTGCTCCGACTTTTGCTCCGGTTTTTGCTCCAACTTTTGCGCCGACTTTTGCGCCGACTTTTACGCCGACTTTTGCGCCAACTTTTGCGCCGACTTTTGCGCCGACTTTCGCGCCGACTTTTGCGCCCACTTTTGTGCCGACTTTTGCGCCGACTTTTGCTCCGACTTTTGCGCCGACTTTTGCGCCGACTTTTGCGCCGACTTTTGCGCCGACTTTTGCGCCGACTTTTGCGCCGACTCTTGCTCCGACTTTTGCTCCGACTTTTGCTCTGACTTTTGCTCCGACTTTTGCTCGGACTTTTGCTCCGACTTTTGCTCGGACTTTTGCTCCGACTTTTGCGCCGACTTTCGGGTTGATTTCTTTAGCGGGGCTTGCTACGCGGTGGCGCTGGTTTCAGCGCTGGTTTAAGGTTCCTCTAAGTTTTCCAACTCTACGACTCTAAGACTCTAAATTTTCGGTCTAAGACTCTAAGTTTTCCAGCTCTACAACTCTAAGACTCTAAGACTCTAAATTTTCGGTCTAAGACTCTAAGTTTTCCAGCTCTACGACTCTAAGACTCTAAATTTTTGGTCTAAGACTCTAACAGATCTACGACTCCAAGACTCTAAGACTCTAAGTTTTCCAGCTCTACGACTCTAAGACTCTAAATTTTCGGTCTAAGACTCTACGTTTTCCAGCTCTACGATTTTAAGACTCTAAGACTCTAAGACTCTAAATTTTCGGTCTAAGACTCTAAGTTTTCCAGCTCTACGACTCTAAGACTCTAAGACTCTAAAGTACAGGTATAGTACTAATATCCACCCAAAACCCTCCCATCTATAAACCGAGATATCCAGGAGAGCCAGGTAAACCGGGATATATTATCCGTATCCAAAGCGGCATATTTTTACGCATCCTACGCTTTACTAATGGTATGTATTCCAACTCGCACGAGTCACCAATCTTTCAAAAACACCAACAAAACAAAAATCAAATTTTCAAATAAACAATCAGGTGAGATCGGACATGTACGAACTGCCGTTTCGTTTTGCGTTTGTTTCGGAACTGCCGTTTCGTTTTGCGTTTGTTTCAGAGTGATCGCCGCACGCAAATTTTTCATCGCCTGATTTGTTAAACACGGTTGGTGTTCCCAAGACCTTCCATTAGGATGTCTGCTTCACCACATTGTATCCGGGGTGATTATTCCGAGCAGCATCTTTATCCCGGGTCTGGGTGGGTGGGGTACTTTTGACCTCCAACCCATATTGATCCACTAATACTGCCATATAAAGAAAGAAACTCTTTCCATCCTTGAGTATTAGTAACCAGAAGTATTACAAAATTATAAACACCGAAGTTGTGTTCCAACTTGAGGTATCATACCGGAAAGTTCTCTGATAGAAACTTTCAGTTGTTTAAAAATATAAATATCTGTTTGTAAAAAATTCCAACCAGTTTCCAGATTGTTTGAGTTCTGTCATAACTTCCGAGTTACCAAGTAACTAACAAAAGAACCCAAGCAATCCAATACACAAGAACCGGTGTACCAGGATAGATGTTAGGTTCTCATCAGCGGATGAGCGTATAGAGACGCAAGAAAGAGGACGCGCTACGCCGCTTAGATAAAAAGAAGTACAAACCAATACGCTATCGCAACAAGTCGCGAGTGCGTACAGGTATAGTACTAATATCCACCCAAAACCCTCCCATCTATAAACCGAGATATCCAGGAGAGCCAGGTAAACCGGGATATATTATCCGTATCCAAAGCGGCATATTTTTACGCATCCTACGCTTTACTAATGGTATGTATTCCAACTCGCACGAGTCACCAATCTTTCAAAAACACCAACAAAACAAAAATCAAATTTTCAAATAAACAATCAGGTGAGATCGGACATGTACGAACTGCCGTTTCGTTTTGCGTTTGTTTCGGAACTGCCGTTTCGTTTTGCGTTTGTTTCAGAGTGATCGCCGAACGCAAATTTTTCATCGCCTGATTTGTTAAACACGGTTGGTGTTCCCAAGACCTTCCATTAGGATGTCTGCTTCACCACATTGTATCCGGGGTGATTATTCCGAGCAGCATCTTTATCCCTTTGCAAACGAGGGATTACCACGGTTCCATTTTTCTCTTTTTGTTGACACCTTTCGGTTTTGGGTTTGAAATTTTTCGTTTCTTTTCCCTAGCCAACTCTTCGTGAAACTCCTGCGCCTTGTGCATAAGGCTATCCAAGACCAACCACTTTGTGTCGCCACCCACAAACTGTACCCTCTTGTCAGAAGGAAAGGAGTCGAATTTTTGATTGGTCAGGTCGTCTGCCAACTGGTTCAAGTCTCTGGGGACCCACTGCAAATTCAACTCGCAGTCTCTGGGGTCAAGTCTCTGACAATTCCATTATTAAAATGGTAAGAGGATATTTCGTGCTCATCCATTTGCTAACCGCATAGGCATTGGAGAGATTGTCGGTGCTCCCTTTTACCCAGCATTTTCCTTTTCCTCCAACCGGCAATCCCTTTGCCCATAGTCTGACGGCTATGAGGGTTGCCAACATCTCCAGCGCTGCTATGACCCTCTTCGGGTCCTTTCTGAGAAACAACCAAGGTGCCCATGCTTCTTCCACTTCTTCTGAAAACCATTCACCTATCTGTCCATCTGAGGTTTGCAGAAAACCGCCAACCCAAGCTCCCTTCTCCGTTGCCTTTGCATCTGTATAGAAAATTACATTGTCCTCCTTGCCCTCTCTCAAAGGCGGCGGTGATTGCAAGCTTCCCCCTTCCGCTGTTCTGTCTGCCAGAAACCAAAGTATGGTCCTCAACATCGTGGGAATTCTAAGCACTCCAGTTTTGTTCCTAATCGCTGCTGTCCAAGAGTATAAAGGTCCAAGAAAAGGTCTCTCCCAGGTCAAAGCATTGGCCGCAAATCCAAGCCTTCCCAAACCTTGCTCCATCTCCTTGGCCGTAACCCGGCCGGTGGAAGCCAGCTTACGTGTCCAGCCCTCCATCCATGCAGCCCTCTTTGGAGAAAGCCCTAAGCGCATCGTAGTGTAATCGGTGTATAGCCCTATCCATTCCACTTTTAACCCACCACGTTGTTTAGCCCACTTGAAGGGGAAGCCAAGAGTGGATAAAAACAAGAATGAAAGCACTGTTCCGCGTCTGCCACGTATTCCTGCGCCCAAAGATTCCAAGTCGTCCGCAAAGATGAGCATTTCTATCGGCATTCCAGGTCCCAAGAACTCATGCACCAAACGGATACCTGCCCCTGCAATTCGGCCCCACCAATAGCTTGCTGAAGCAACTCCGAAGGTTCCTACCTTGTTGATATAGATGTGCTCGTCTGAGCTTTTGACCCTGCACGCCAGCAAGCCATGTTCCAAGGGATCGTGAAGAAATCTCCGATGAGCTTTGCTAATATCACCAACAAGGCTGAAGACTACATCACCACGTGATCGGTAATAAGATAGCAAGTATCTCTTCTCTCTAGCTCCAGGGCTCCTCTGTTTGTCACGGCATTTTATTCTATTGTTGATCTTCGTCCCGTGGGTGGCGTCGTGTATCACCCTTCTTTTGTTTCCATGAGCCTCTTCCACAAGCACTGCCAGTGAAGAAATGGCGATCCTGTCGCCAAAACGTTGTTTGGCTTGATCCAGTGTAAGCTTCTCCATAAGACCTTCACTGCATTCATCTTCAAACTGTTGTCTCACAAAGTCTTCGTGATCGCCTACCGACTCATAGTTATCCCTCCATACTTCAGATTTCATATATGGATCATCTTCTAGCTTCCAAGATGTCTGCTCCTCATACATGTGAGGGGTTCTCGGCAGGGGCTTTATGACCCCCACCGGGAAGCCTGTCGCTCCCTCAAGCAAGAAACTGTGATCTGGATCCCCTGCTCTGTCCAGCAAAGCTTCCATAAGCTTGAGTCGAAAAGGTTGCCCTGCGGCTATGTCTGTCAAACCTTGTACATCGTATCCCTCTTTCGCAAGGCTGTTGCTCCAAAATTCTACCAGCTGCTGTTTAACCTTTACATTCTTCACCAGTGTGCATCCTTCTTCTCCTTTCGCTGCCATCTCAAAGCACATTCTGTCCAAGTTTTGTATACCCCCGCATTGTTGCAATATGATCTCCATGGATCCCTTCCGCAAGCTTTCCCAGAAACAATCTCTGTTCCATATCCTCTTTTCCAAATCCCATCTGCCTGGTGATGCAAGGCCGCATCCATCATGAAACCAACGTACCTTACCTGGCACCTCGCACTTTCTGGATTCTCCTTCTCCCCCATGAATCTTCCAACCCTCTGCAGTGGTTGTTGGGTACTCTTCTTTCAGATCTTTGGAAAACTCTGTTGCGGCTCCCATACCCGCATCCGTTGTCACTCCATCGCATTTATTGTATCCCCCACCGCAGGCTGTAATGGAGTGGCGTGATGTCCAAAAAGTCAAAATTTTATGTGCCACCCATTTGCAAAACGCGCTCGGCCATTGTTCTGTTCCAGCTGTGGTAAAGCGTCCTGCATGCTGTCCTATAAGCGCCACTGTTGCTGGTCGCTTGATTAGGGGGCCCTTGTAAAAACCTTGACTATCAAAACATGGCTTTCCCACCTTGAAAAGGTCTGCATCCACCTCCACATTCTTCAGCAAGAGGCGCGTCGGTTTCAAATAATTTGTTCCAAAATCTTGCTGATAAAAGGCGCATGTTAGAAAATCACCAGATTCAATCAAGTCCCAGAAAATTGGCCATTGCCACATGCTTGCAGGTCTCACTCCCTCAAACGGGCCTTGTTGTACTGCTCCAAGATCCTCCGGATTCTCAAAAATCAGTATGACGTTCTCTTTCCTTACAGCTTTGCAAACCTCATATGAAAAGTCTGTCATGTTGTTTCCACAGTTGGCCTTTCTCCTTTCTGTCCAAGTAAGTCTCGGCAGCCCTCGTAAATGCACAAACGTACGCACAGGTCTGGGCCCTCTTCTGTTCGAAAAGGTTGCACGTGTGAAAGTAGAGCACGGTGGACTCAGGATGATTGCAGCATAAACTCCAGCCTTTATCTTGTTTAACAAGGACTGTTGGACTGCCCTTTTTGTCACGTCCAAATGCGGTCTAACCCTGATGTCCACCATGTCAACCTGTACCTTCACTTGCCACTTTGCGGCAAGCTTCCTTGTCCAGAAACTGACCGATCCCTTTCGGGTGCATCCTGAAAACAAGTATAATACCTTGCATGTATCTGTATTCTGTGACACTTTCTGCGCCCCTGCATCCAAGAGTCAGGTGCCCGTGGTGTCGGGCGTTGTCTTCTCTTTGCAGTTGAGCGCAGTGTGGCCCTTTTTGAAACACTTGTTACACATGTGAGCAAACTTGCACTTCTGATAATTGCACTTCCCTGCATTGAACCTGTAGCAAATTTTCTCCCCATCCGGTCCTTGTCCAGACCCTTTCTGACCCTTTAGACTTTGTCTTTCCTTTTCCTTTGCCCTTTGGGTTCCAGTTGCCCGCATTCTGATTGTTATTTTGCGGGTAAGCACGTTTCGAATACAAAGCCAAGGGAGTAATAAAATGTCTCTCTTTTGTTGTCGGACACTTCCAGGCCCTCTCCAGTGCCGCACCCAGCATCAAGCGCTCGGTCAACATAAGGCTGTATGCCCTTTTACGCACAGCATGTTCATATGATAGTACCAAACTCCAAGGTGGCGTTTGAATCTGCTGTCCATTCAAATCTGTCGAACTCAAGCCCCACACATAGTCACCCAAGATGTAGTCTTTGTATCGATCAAAAACGTCTTTTGTAACATCTTGGATTTCCTCTCTGCTAACATACTTCAGTGCTAACATCATCAAACAGTTCTGCATGACACTGAGGCGACGACGAAGTTGCTCCGGCCCAGTTGGCATAGCCACTGTGGTGCTGCCCTTTTTCACTGACAAACTTCCTTTGCTATCGAAAACTGGAACAAGGACGTCTGGGTCAATTTCGTCCTTTGAAACCACCTCTGACAAGGTCTCAGCTCTAAACTCACCATTTTCCAGTTCTTGTAATTTCTTTTCCAAGTATTCTTTCGAAGGCATCACCCGATCTTCCACATGTCCAATTGCAGTTTGAAAGAAGTTTCTAAGCTGCACATAGTCCCCAGCTGGAATGGGTTTGGTCCATTCCCTGGAGTTCATCTCTGCCTCCACCTCTGATTGACGTTTTGCCTTTGTGACTGTGTCTTTCCATGAACATATCACTGCAGCTACCTTTGCACGATCTGCTAAGGCATTCGCAGCATCCACATTGAATTCATCTCTCAGCACCGTGATCAAATCTGTTTCATCTCTGAAAAACGAAGAAAACTTGCTGACACTTGTAACACCATTCTCGAAGAAATGTGCTTGCATCTCATCTGGAACTTCGTTTCGGCTCAAAGTAAATCTCAGGTCTGAACTCCCCAGCTTCAAAGATTCTGCCAGTGTACGTGGTCCCACCACAGCTGGGACTGCCATTGCACTCAACGGTTGGCTTCCAGCTAATTAGGTGAGTAAAAGTCAACCATGCAATTCCATAATAATTCCAAAATTTTTATGCTCTTCCAAGAAAACCTCAAAGCACCGAAAGCAATGCTCCAAGTTCCGTCAACCTGAGAAACATCGTGTGACCCATTTGAATTTCAACCTAAACTCGTTCAAAACAGTAATCTAAGAAACATTCCCCGTAAGCCATGCTATTTGAAATAAATGTCAATCCCCACTAGTCATTCTTCACTCAAGTTGCTCCGAGCCCAATCCGGGAATCAGCGGATTCCTTGGCGCTACTACACCATGAATGTTGCCTCCAAAAATTTCTCATTCTATGTCACTTCCCCAAAAGCCAAAACCGGTCAGGATAATTTCTAGTTTTCCGATCCTGACATTCTGTTCAAGTGACATCTCATGCACTCAGTTTGCCGACTGAGTCCAGTCTTTCAATCTGTGAAGCAACATGTGAATGACAAATGCGTTTCCGATATTCAGTCTTCTTTTACTGTTGAACACCGTTCGAGGATTTGAAACCCTGCAAGCAAATCGCTACGTGAAAGCATCCTTCATTTGAGGAATTTTCGACCTATCACTAACTGCTAGAGGAACTTGTCTCTGAATCGCTTGTATCCGAAGAAGTCTCACCTGAGCTCTCATCACCCTCTGTCACCTTTGGCCAGCATACCCTGCAAACATGTGTATAGTGCGTCTCATCTGGCTTATCCTCAAACTCCTGAGAGTCTTTGAAAATCTTCTCTCTAGCCATCCAGCATCCCCCGGCAGCTTTGTGTAGCCTCTTGCAGTTTCTACCAGTTGTCACAACAATGAATCCACTTTGTCTCTGCGTCTTCTGCTCCTCTGCTCCCTCCTAATCCGGTACCTCTTCCAGAGGCTCCAACTGCTCTGCATCATTTTCCTGCCCAAGTTGAATGAGCGGCTCAGCCTGTATCGCAAAGGAGTCCATGGTCTCCATCAAGCGCTGCAATATGTCGCTACGCTCTTGTTCCGCAATCTCTGTTTTCCTATACCTCAACCATGCTTCAGCGCTCTCAGCAATATCTATTTCATCCAGAATCCTGAACCTATTAGGTTTCCTGAAAGCCTTCCCACACTTGCTCTGCAATTGTGCCACCAGTCCATTGTATGATCTGATGTATGTATCACTTGCTTCGGGCTTCCAACGTCCCACCAGATCCCTTTTCTTGTTCTCCACACCCAACACCGCTAACGCTGTTGGCAACGTGGCACGCTCACTATGCTCCGTCCAAAAGGAAGATAAGTCTTCAGGCAGCACTGCATTGAAATCATAATAACTGGTCAGTCTCTTTCTCAAATGACAAGAATAAGAACTGACATCCTGATATGTAGCATATTTCTGTTGAAAACCACTCCAGTCCTCCGTCAACTTCGGGAGTAGATAGTCCCTTTCGAAACTTGCATGCGTCTTCAAAAGACTGAAACCTTGTTGAATCCAATCTACGTCCCAGACAAATGCATACTCTGAGATGCAAACCGGCAGCTCCTGCACACGTTTTCCAGGGCCTGATGTCTTTGTGACCCTCAACGTAGTTGTCATCCTACCACCTGTCATATGCAATTGTGACGGGTTGATCTTCTGCATGTCATCAAAACGCAATGCACCCCAAATCTTCAACAGTTTCGCCCAAGCCATTACACGCATGCCCACTGAAAGCTCCGTATCAATGACTGTTGCCTCCAATGCCTCAATGACAACTGATGGATATCTAGGAGCCCTGCGAACTGGAGGAGCTTCTGCTGCCAGCTTCTCAGTTATGTAATCTCTCACTTGTGTTACCACTCGCATCGTGGCAACCAATTCAGCTTCTTTGAAACCAGCAATCTTCTCAAACCATGCAACAGCTTTGCAAATGAAATTTGGTATACTTGCACCACAAGGTTCATCGAAACGACAAAATAAATACTCACAAAACATACCAGGATGATTCAAAGCATCTGCACTCCAAGTATTGTCTTTCCATGTCTGCCAGTCTCTCCATGCCTTCAAGTACCTCTTCAAGGTGCTTGATCTAGTCTTCCCTGCTATGGCAACATGCAAACGTTCCTGTCCAACGCAAAATTGCATCCCTTGTAAAACTGGTGCATCTACCTTGATAAGCTCTTTATATAGCTCTTTAGACCATCTGTCCTTCAACGAAGTTTCATGCTCCTGTTTCGCCGCAGCCTGATCCCTCTTGATTCTCTGTCTCACACTGACAGGCATCCAAAGTTCATCAACAAGCCTGGTGCCTTTAGCATGACTTGCACTCGAACTGGATTTTGACGACATGAAACTTTTATGCAGATGGCTTCCAATCTCAAGTGGATCTTGTTGGAGGTCTCCACGCAAACGTTTCTGGTAAGGCTCCGACGCTGAAATTGACTGCACCCATCCAGCTACAATATCAACATGCAAACCTTCACAAATAAGTCCTAAATGCTCGCAGATTTGTCCAGCTATCACTCCAGACTCTGAAACATCGAAAACAGCAAGCTTTCTCTCATCTAAACCAAACTTTTGTAGCACATTCCACATGACCTTTTCCAGATCCTCGTCCTCCATCGGGTGCACAAGTGCGCCGGGCTCAGCCGTCCCTATCTCAAGGTACTTTTGACCTCCAACCCATATTGATCCACTAATACTGCCATATAAAGAAAGAAACTCTTTCCATCCTTGAGTATTAGTAACCAGAAGTATTACAAAATTATAAACACCGAAGTTGTGTTCCAACTTGAGGTATCATACCGGAAAGTTCTCTGATAGAAACTTTCAGTTGTTTAAAAATATAAATATCTGTTTGTAAAAAATTCCAACCAGTTTCCAGATTGTTTGAGTTCTGTCATAACTTCCGAGTTACCAAGTAACTAACAAAAGAACCCAAGCAATCCAATACACAAGAACCGGTGTACCAGGATAGATGTTAGGTTCTCATCAGCGGATGAGCGTATAGAGACGCAAGAAAGAGGACGCGCTACGCCGCTTAGATAAAAAGAAGTACAAACCAATACGCTATCGCAACAAGTCGCGAGTGCTTTTCCTTCTAAGACTTTAAATTTTCCAATTCTAAGACTCTAAGACTCTAAATTTTCCGTCTAAAACTCTAAGTTTTCCAACTCTAAGACTCTAAAACTCTAAGACTCCAAATTTTCCATCTAAGACTTTAAATTTTCCGACTCTAAGACTCTAAATTTTCCCTCTAAGACTCTAAATTTTCCAACTCAAAGACTCTAAAACTCTAAGACTCCAAATTTTCCATCTAAGACTTTAAATTTTCCAACTCTAAGACTCTAAATTTTCCCTCTAAGACTCTAAATTTCCAACTCAAAGACTCTAAGACTCTAAATTTTCCGTCTAAGACTTTAAATTGTCCAACTCTAAGGCTCTAAGACTCTAAATTTTCCGTCTAAGGCCCTGAGTTTTCCAACTCTGAGACTCTAAGACTCTAAAACTCTAAGTTTTCCCTCTAAGACTCTAAAACTCTAAGTAGACTCTAAGATTTCTAACTCTAAGACTCTAAGACTCTAAACCTCTAAGACTCTATGACTCTAAATTTTCCTTCTAAGACTTTAAATTTCCAACTCTAAGACTCTAAGTTTTCCGTCTAAAACTCTAAGTTTTCCAACTCTAAGACTCTAAAACTCTAAGACTCCAAATTTTCCATCTAAGACTTCAAGTTTTCGAACTCTAAGACTCTAAGATTCTAAATTTTCCGTCTAAGACTTAAATTTTCCAACTCTAAGACTCTAAGAGTCTAAATTTTCCGTCTAAGACTCTAAGATTTCCAACTCTAAGACTCTAAGGCTCTAAATTTTCCACCTAGTAATTTCCGGTTCAAGTTCATCGTTTTTTGCCCTCCATAGCTGCACTGCAACATAAGCAAAATTTTAAAAAATGTTCAAGCGCTCAAACAAAATGCTCACAGGTTTTGACGTGTATGAATTCACTGTTGCATCCACGTTGCTGTCCGAACCATGCAAAATAATGAAATTCAAACGGTTTCAAATGGTTTCAAAAGGTTATTTCAGAAGGTTTCAATAGGTTTCAAATAGTTTCCAAGCCAAATTCAAATTGTTTCAAACGGTTGTTTCAACATAATAAACTGGTTTCGGTTGTTTTCATGGCATTTCTGCATGTGACATGTGCTCGTTTTTTCGCGAGTCGCGTTGCCTCTGGCTGGGCCCTTGTCCTTCTGAATTCCCATGGTTGTCTTGGGTTTTCAACTGTCCTGTTGATTTCTTCTGGATCTTGTCTTTGTCTTGGGCTTCGGCCTTTTCATTGGATCATTGGACTTTGTTTTGGGCATTGGACTTTGCTTTGGGTTTTGGACTTTTACTTGGTCTTTGCCTTTGGCTCTGGACTTTTCATTGGACTTTGTCTTGGACATTGGACTTTGTCTTGGGTATTGGGCTTTTCATTGGACTTTGTGTTGGGCTTTGGACTTTTCATTGGACTTTGTCTTGAGCTTTGAACTTTTCATTGGACTTTCGTTTGGTCTTTGGACTTTTCATTGGGCTTTGCTTCTTGGCTTGGGCTTTGTCTTGGACTTTGCCTTGGGCCTTTGGGCTTTTCCTTGGACTTTGCCTTGGCCTTTGCTTCTTGGCCTGGACTTTGCCTTGGACTTTGCCTTGCGCTTTGACTTTCATTGGACTTTGCCTTGGACTTGCTTCTTGGCTTGGGCTTTGCCTTGGACTTTGCCTTGGACCCTTGGACTTTGCTTCTTGGCTTGGACTTTGCCTTGGGCTTTTCATTGGGCTTTGTCTTTGGCTTTTGACTTTTCATTGGACTTTGTCTTGCCTTTTGGCTTTTCACTGGACCTTGTCTTGGACTTTGGGCTTTTCATTGGACTTTGTCTTGGGCTTTGGACTTTTCATTGGCCTTTGTCTTGGGCTTTCGACTTTTCATTGGACTTTGCCTTGGCCTTTGGACTTTTCATTGGACTTTGTCTTGGTCTTTGGACTTTTCATTGGGCTTTGCCTTGGGCTTTGAGCTTTTCATTGGACTTTGCTTTGGCCTTTGGACTTTTCATAGGACTTTGGACTTTTCAATGGACTTTGCTTTCGACCTTTGGCTTTGCTTTAGACCTTTGGACTTTTCATTGGACTTTGCCTTGGCCTTTTGGACTTTGTCTTGCGCTTTGGACTATTTATTGGACTTTGTCTTGGACTTTGGACTTTTATTGGACCTTGGACCTGTTTTATTTTTACCAAAGACCCTACTTTTTGCCTATGTTAAGGCTCTCAGGGTTAGCAGAATTTTTTTTCTTAATTCCATATCTGCAACAGGAGAGGGTTGCGGAGTGTCTGGTGAGTGGGCATCTTGCATTCTCTTAAGGCGCTTTCTAATGCGAGTAAGGTGCTCGCGGGCATTGAGGAGTCGCGTTTCAGAGGAGGCCACTCTTTCACAGGCTGTCTTTTCCGTGTTCTGCAACGTTGGGATGTCCGCTGCGGCGAGGTCGACATCCTGCTTGGAGTCACTGGCGGGCTCAGGACTGCTAGCACCAGCGGTGTCAGTTGCCTGAGTCTCTGGCGATGCTTTGGGTGTATCTGCAGGCGACGATTCTTCTGTTGATGTGTCGTCGTGGGCTGCAAGCTGTTCCGTTTGTTGTTGTTGCTCATCATCTTTGCTGTGAGTTGCAGAGTGAGAGTCAGAGGATAACACGCCGGTACCCGGGGTATCCGTTTGCGCTTTGTTCGCAGGCAGGGCCGATGGTGGGCCTGGTCTTCTGTGAAATAATGATTGTGCACTGATTTTGTCAGGTGGCTTGCTTTGCTGTGGGGTTGGAGCTTCTGCCATCACGCCTCTACTGGGATTGGACGATGCGACGGTTGCTGCATTGTCTGTGCTTTGTTGACTTGCGGCCAGCAAATTGGCTGGTTTTTGGGTCTGTTTGGTCGCCGCTGTTCTGCTATCTACCAACGTTTGCTGGTTTGCTTGATGAATAATAGTCTGCAATTCCATGTATTGCCGCTCTCGGTCAGCCACTTGCTGTGGCGTGCTCTGCGTACATGTAGGGTCCTGTGGAGCATCTGCTTGCATTCTTTGTTCTGGCTGTTTTGCTGCGGATCGCTCCATCCACCTGGTCGGTCCCGGCGGAGGCGGGGGCAGTGCCCGTTTCGCATGTTGTGAAGACTTAAGTTGGTCAATGCGTGAGTTCATCTCGCAGTTCCTGCGGGTACGGCTCTCCGGCCTCAGCTAACCACTGGATGGTTTCGTCATGCGTCCACAGGGTGGTTCTCCACAATGGGATGGTATTGTCTTCATTGACCCAGAACAATGGCTTGGGTGGCAGCAACTCATGGGCTTCTACTATCAACGGCAGCAGGAAGGCTAATCTTTTTTGGTCATGGAAAATCATTGCTCCGTTCGGGTGAACTTTCAGGTGAGTATGGTCCCACACAAAAGGTTGCACAACACGCATGGTGTGAGCGTCACGATTGAAAATGGATAGTCGGACTTGGGCATACTGTGGTGCAGCACCGTAGACTTTTCCATCCCAGGGTGGTTCAAGGAAACCCCACCGCTCTTTTCGGCCATAATTAACGGTCTCCCAGAAGGCAGGGTCAAACTCTTTCTCAAGGGCATCGGCAAGAGTCGAAAAAATGATCCATGGCACCTCGTCAATATGCAAGTGGTATTCTACCAACGTGAAATTATATGTTGTCTGGCAATCTCCTACCCACATTGTGCCCCTCACTGCAAGAAAACGAACGCTGCTGGCTGCTGGCATGTCCCAATTCATTCCAGCCAATATGTCCAGTAGGTGTTGATCAGAAACACTGATTTGGCCGGACGGGAAATAGTTTTGCCTCGGCATACCAGCAACAGGTACCCTGCAGTGGCAGCGCTCGCCGAAGTGGAGGCAATTGCACGGCTTCTAGTAAAACCAAACGACAGGAACCACTCGCAATTGCGTGGCAGCGGCCAAGCAACGAAAGGCGGGCAGCGGCCAAACAACGAGGACCCCGTGTCGGCTTGAAGGTATGAACGGGCGAGCAAATTAGAAGTTGGATGAAAATGAGGATCCAGTCAACCCTGGCTTATGCAGGTGCGGTATCCTCACAATTCGAACCAATGGCTGCTGACGGAGACAGTGAATCATGTTCGGTCCTGGTAGAGTGATTAAAATACCAGAAACTGCAACAGTTGGAAATGTATACAACATATGACCGGCGACAGGTGGAGGGACAGTTCAATGTGGTTCAGGAGTAGATTCATGACATAGGAGGGAGTAGCGAGGGGCGGGGCAAGTGGTGGGGTCGTAGCACATGACAGACGGGGGTGGCTATTTGTGTAAGATATGCTAGAAGAGATGGACACTCGGGAGTATCATCAGCATGGAGTACACATTGTTGAGAATATAGATAGCTGTCGGGAGGTTGATAAGAGGGTGTCAAATGAGGGCATGAACCATGTGAGATGAGGACCTGGCAGGGTGAAAACGGAGCCGAGCCCTTACCATTACCCAAGGTGCCCTTGGGAACAGTAGAGGAATAACAGACACATGTGTCATGTTCCTACAGATGTGGGGGGCACAGTAGGGGGTGAGGGCATGCGGGACGACTTAACGTGGAGTGCTGGAAAACCCTATGTCATTAAACCCTGTGTCGTCCAGGGCATTCATAGTTCCATCCAACTGGTACTGCAATCGCATTTTTAAAGGTTTGGCATGGTGGACAAAGAAAATCTGCTGGAGTCAGGCCCGAACGTGGTCAGCAGTTGCGTCAATGGACTTGCTGACCAAGGAGGGCTTCACCGCTGCATGCCGCCATCTAAATGGGGCGAGGCAAAGGCTGTTTTCGCGCTACTTCAGTACAGAACACTAAGATAGCACCGGCTTGGAACAGTGTACCGCATTGTAGTGCAGTAGTTAGGCTCGCCATTACCCAAGGTACCCATGGGAACAGCAGCTTTCCTAAACTGCGCGCACTCAAGGCTCTCTCAAGCTCTGAGCTGAGGTGCAATGGGCGGCGAGAGCTCTATCTACCGGACCTCGGCGGTCCTGGATGTCCCACCGGCTTCACTACCCTTGTCATTGTCCAGTGGTTGAGGTCCTACATGGTACCTCCAGGTTACCTAGAGGCAATTTAGTCGGCAATCGATTTGTTAAGCATTGCAACTAGACAAGGAAACAGGCTATGATAGCTACTGGCAAGCCGCTTGCTGGAGCTGTGTTATCAGAGATTAAGAAGTGCCAGTCTTCCCTGCGGCTTTTGCCAGCATGTCTGAAGGGTTCATTGGCTTCTGAAAGTTATTGCATAATTATTGAGCAATTAACTGGTCTCTCATTACGGCCTCGAGGCCCGCAATCAATACTCTCCAAATGGACAGGGTCGAACCCAAAAATAATCACACTGAGGTCATACAGTACAGGCTAGACATCGGGTACAAAGGGGGCTAGGAAAAACAGCATGTTCAACGTTTTCCCTTTGAACAGATGGGGATTTCGATTCTACTACGGTAACTGGAGATTTCCCCGTGGTCAGAGCGTCTGTCTGTGCCTGGTACTCCGCTGAGACTCCGTCCACGACATCAGCGCCAAGACTTGCTGACAAATGAGAGCTTAACAGCTGCATGCCTCATCTATATGCGGCAAATCATGAGTTATTTATGCGCGTTTTAGGTACAGAACACCAAGATGGCATCGGTTTGGAACAGTGTACAGCATTTTAGTGTCGGAGCGAGAAACTCGCCATTACCCAAGGTGCCCTTGGGAACAGCAGCTGTTATGGAAATTTGACACCCTGTGTGAGCACCCTTTGGGTAAGGGTGAAGCGACATGCCATTCATCATTGGTTGTATAGTTATGCATAGAGGATACGTGGAAGGCTACTACAAGAGTTCATGACGCGATGATACTGTAAGAGGTCATGGAGGATTGGTAGAGAACACTCTACTTATTGCGGAAAGAATCTTGGATGTGACCATCCTGTGTCACAATATTCTATTAGTCTTCGGACTTGTCATTTCTGACATCAGGATGATGTCATTGATCAGTGTTGACCAGTGATTGTGGTATATTGATCAGTTCTACATCTTATTCTGGATTCGACTTGAGTCTGGTACAGCTTATTGCTTGAGCTGAAGATACCTACATTGGTTTGACATTGAGATTATTTATTGTGTCTTCGACGCTGAGAAGCGCGTTCTCTCCAAGTGATGAGAACACAGCTAGAAACTCTTGGAGAAGAGTTTAAACTAGCTGGAAATATCTGATGGAGAGAACCTACTATACTTTGAGGCTTGGACCTTGAGATGCATTGGCATTGTGAGGACAATGATCATATTTGGGCATCTTATTTGTCTGAGAATTTTGTGATGAGATGTTTCGGGATTGTGAGGACAATACCTACATCATCGTCATCGTGGCCTATGGATCATACACTTGATCTTATGGTGTGCATCTTATCGCTCCTGAGATGACTTTGGTTATCTCTATGAGGACGACATTGTTTTGAGACGACTTTGATCTACATTGTGGATTGGCTATTACAGTGGTCGAAAGACTTCAGCGATACAACTGTATTTGGCTGACCTACATTGACAATGTCGAACAGAACATTCTATTCTACATTGAGGTTGGAAACTGTGAGATGCTATCTCTATGTGGAAAACTGATTTGGAGAAAGAACTTTGTGTTCTGACTATGTTTTGTATCCAGAAGAAGGTTGTACAGATACCTTGTGTGAATCACTTCGTTCTTGAGAAGTTAGTCACAAGTTTGACTAGTGAGCTGGTTATTCACGTTTGGATGAGAACCAGTTTGATTTGAGAACTTTTGGAAGTGTTTCGATGATTTTGAATTCATCTAGTGAAATTGAGTTTTGTAGACTTCTAGCAGCTGGAATAGTTTTAACAAACCTTTATTTGAAGAACTTGAGGTTTGTTAACTGGAAACCTGGAATCGAGTTTACCAGTTGAGACATCGGCTCGAAGGACTGGTGTCAGAAGTTCATTTAATGAACAGAAGCTGCTGTGTCACATAACTTGACATAAGACAGACCAGCAGAGGGAACATGAACATCTTTCGTCGTTTGTTTTGGGTTGCTTGTTGTGTTTGTTTTCCTTTGACTGATCGTGCTGCGTCTGGAGCGAAAAGAAGGAGCTTGACGTCAGCATGTGGGAGTCGTGGAAGAAACATTCCTTTTGACACGGTATTGCTTTAGTTTAATTAGTTAGGGACTTACGCGCTGCGCTTGTGTTTGGTGTGCGTGGTTGACGTACGCGTCCGCCCGCGTAGTTCTGTAGGAATTTTGGAAGAAGCGTTGGATCTGACCGTGGATCTGTGCACGGCGCTTTTTCTACATGGTAGCGGAGCTCTACGGAGCTACCCACACCATTCTCCGCTGACCCTTGTTGCAGTGCACTAAGGACACCATCTAAGGTGAAGCTGAGATCGTTTGTATTGAGCTCCTGAATCTTCTGCAGGGATACGTGTTGAGCTTGTACTAAGGTTCTGAAGTGATCACTAGGTTGGTATGCTGCTTATGTAAAGTCAAGGGCATCGAAGAGCCTGAGTATTCTTGATTCAGATGAGACGTGTTTTTGTTTCACTTTTGGGCATGTTGACTGTGAGGTCATTGGTTGAAGGTGACTTGTCAAGTGATTGCCAGAGATGACATGTTTTGAAATGATTGGAGTATCTCGACAGGCTGAGGTTGGGAGTAAGTCCTGGAGACACAAGTGAGGTGCTTGGACAGTGAAGACTCCGACAACTTGTCTGGAGATGAGCATTGAGAATGTCCGGATAGGCTGAGCTTGGGAGTAGGTCCTGGAGACACAAGTGGGGTGTTTGTACGGTAGAGACTCCGACAACTGGCCTAGAAGTCTTTGAAAGTAAAAGTTGAGAAACCACTGGAGTGTGAGTGGAACCGAGGCGTTTGAGCTCAAGAGAAAAGTATCGCCATACCATCTGTACTAGGAATGGACAACCGCCGTGAGAACCGACCATTACGTGAAGCAATGGAGGAACAGTATATTGACTGGATTGTCGGCTAGGAGAAGGTGACGAATATCTTTCGGATAGTACAGACTATGCTTGTTCTCATGGAATGGCTTCTACCTTTGCTTGAGGATATTGGTTTGAGTGCGAACCAACGAGACATCATGACAATGTTCCGCGATCATCTCTCGGAATTGGAGATTGAGATGCAAAGGCAGATTCTTCGGTTGCGTGAGCATATCTTAGGCAGATATCAGAGGTCAGTGCAAGGTTGAAATACCTGTGACCCATTGCTGTGTGATAGATTTTGCAGATGTAGGCGATAGGGTTCCTGGCAGTAGTGGTAAGCGTGGAAAATAGGTGACAACGCCGGAGCTGCATGTGAGAGTATGTTGCAGTTGCGTTGCATGTGAGATTTGTGATTTAGTTGTGTAAGAGGTTTTGTGACTTTGGCAAGAAAGAGAGAGAGAGAGAGAGCCTGGAGAGTCACTAGGAAACCAGGAAGCTTGGTGATTTTGGCCGAGAGTGAGAGAAAGTGCCTGGAGAATCACTAGAGAGCATTGGAAAGAGTTAGAAGGAAAGTGGGCTGTACGGCAGGGTGCTGCATAGGTCCATATTGAAAGTAAGAAAGAGTAACATCTCGACAGGTTGGTCAGGTTGTAGATGATTCTGGACGCACGGAGTGCACAGTGCGTGGTGCTACTGAGCCTGGCGTCATGCCTGGAGATGACAGTTTGAGTTAAGAAAGATTGGCATGAGAACCACGGAGGGTTGGTGACCAGGTTTAGTTGCCACAGAGTTGAGAGAGATCGGCATGAGAACCCGGAATGGTCAGTAGCCTTGGTTTAGTTGCCACAGAGTTAAGAAAGATTGGCATGAGAACCCGGAAAGGTCGGTGACCTTGGTTTAGTTGCCATAAATTTGAGAAACATTGGCATGAGAACCACGGAGGGTTGGTGACCAGGTTTAGTTGCCACAGAGTTGAGAGAGATTGGCATGAGAACCCGGAATGGTCAGTAGCCTTGGTTTAGTTGCCACATTTGCAATGTAATGCGTGAGTAATTGAACACCTGAGGTTCAGTAGTGTGCAGGAGCAGTGGAGCTTGACGGATGTTTGCACTGACTGGTGACCTTGAGATTGAAGCCTGAAGCATTGTTGTTTGCCTGGCAGTGTAGGTACTAGAGTGCAGAGAGAGAGAGATAGGAGCCGTCATGGCACTGAAGGCACAGTGGAACTTGGTGTTGAGACTGTGAGTTGACAACGGAGTGAGCTGTGTTTGCCTGTTTGGGGAAAGTTGGTTTGATTTGTCAGATGCATCAGGTAACCTAGGATGTAGTTTGAACTGCAGTTGTGAGTGCGTTTGATTGGGACATGGTGAGTCATTGGAAACGACCTAAACTGTGTAAGAAATGGAAACTGTTTTGAACTGTATTTTAAACGAGACGGGAAACTTTGTTGTGAGCTTGTTTTCCATGTTTTGTATTTGACCGGAGTTTGTTTGAACAGTTTGCAGTGTCGAAGGCAGGTCAGGTATGACTTACGTCCTTTGGATTGGTGCAGTTGTGTGTGACACCTGGTACAGATGCAGAGAGGGTCCAATATGCCTGAGGCAGGTAAGTACTCTGGAGTTGTTGTCAGACTGACTGGACTTTGTGTGAAGACAGCTTGAATGCAAGCATTCCCTTTTTGGCTTAGAGCAATCGTACCGTACCTCTCTATATGGATGGACGAGCAAGGAGATATCTGCAAGCAAGTTTGGCTGTGAGACGAGCTCTATGGTCTTTATAGCAATGATTGCCAGTGTGGTTTGCCTACGATGGTTGTGGCATTTCCTTTGGTAGAGATGTAGTTTGAGAACAAGATGCTTGTGATGTTGGTCGACTCCGGAAGGTTTCCTTTGCGAACCTGGGTCATGTTGAGTGGACATCTTGTACTACCAGAAGGCTGGCATGGAGTTTCACGAGATCTACAGCAGTGGAGCTTTGCAGAGGATCCTGAGAGGAAGTAGAGCGGTAGTGTAGTTTGTGCGTTTGCGTGTTGCTCAGAGTGAAAAGCAAGAGAGGGAATCTGGGATTTGAGATTTGCAATTTTCTTTTGAGTTGAAGAGTTTTGACTTACAACAGAAAAGAAAAGAAATGGGCTGGATGGCAGAGGCGCTGCATAGGTCCATAGGGAACTGGACGGCAGGGGCGATTACGACTTGCATAGGTTCCAAAAGGAAAAGAAAAGTTGTAGAAAGTCAAAACGTGGACCAGATTGCAAGACGTTGCAAGGTTCACACATGAGCTAGATTGCAGACGTGCATAGGCTCAGAGAACAGATTTAAGTAGAAGAGAAAGAGACGTAGGGAACTGGACGGCAGGGGCGATTACGACTTGCATAGGTTCCGAAACGTGAGACTGACTGAAATGAATGTAAATGTGCTGTCAGTTTGTAGCTCGACATACTGTCTAAGTGAGAGACGAAGTATGGAGCTGTCTATTATGCTGGACTTGACGTGACATTTTTGTCTGGACTTCTCATGTCTGTGTAGGTTTCATTCCACCGTTGCTGTTTTACTATAAGACAACTTTGGCTCAGTGTTTTTGCATTTCAGCTGCTCTCGCAATAGCTTTGAGATACTATGGCATCAGCGCCAATGGAATCCATTCGTCTTTGGTTGGCATTGACTCCTAAGCAGTTTGAGGACTTGAACAATGGGAAGGAGATTCAGCCTGACGAATATTCCAGGAGATTTGGACTACGAAAAGACCCGGTTGCTGCCGTCGAGCGTGCTCAGTACTTTAACGACTGGACACCGGAAGGTCCAAAGGGTGAGTTTTGTGCCAAAGACTATGTTCTGGTCGAGGTCGAGGTGACCGCCATCGGCTATCTTCAGAAAGCCGAGTCGGGAGTTCTCTTAAAATATACGCCCAACGAATACCGTTGGCAGGGAACGATGAAATCCGTAGAGTTTGACCAGTACGGAAACTTGTTATACAAGTTTTCCACGGAGGCTCACCAGATCATCTGAGCACAGAGGAAATATCCTCTCTATGTATAGGTTTTTTTGTAATGGTTCCAAGTCGGGTGGTAGTGCTAGGCTTGGAAACCGACGATAGCTGCGAGGAGAAATGCAAAAGCTGTGGTGAAAGAGCTGTCAAGCTGAGATTGGAGTGAGATGACAATTTTGGGATGTCTTGGAATTTTAGAGTTTTGGACGATTTCGGACTGGACGGAACTTGGACTTGTGGAACTCAGTTTGAGTGGTTTTCTGTCAGCTGTCACGAGCTTTGCATGAGTTTTCATTTTTGCTGCATGACATGTCTATGGGTTTCATGTGCACGGAAACCACGGTGATGTGTTTTGCAGTTTTGTGAAGAGTTGTGCATGCATTGGCAGTTGGATCTGGATTGGGTTTGCGGTTTGCCACAAGTTTGCATTATTTTTTCTGGTCTGAGACATTGGAGTTTGGTCGATCACATATTACCTGTCAAGATGCGCGGCACGCATCTTGGGGTAGTATTGAGTGTGATCTTTGTAGGAAGTGCAATTCATCTGTTAAGGTGTGAGTCACGCACCTTAGGATGAACAAGAGAGAGATTGTACTTGGCATGGCATGAAATGGCTGAGCTGTGGTCCGCATGGTCATGAGAGGGATTGTCAAGTTGAATTGTAGATTATGCCCAAGCTGTATTTGGGCCCCGGCTTATCCCAGCGGGTGCATCAGGCCTTGTCTAGGAGACTCGAGCAATTCATGGCAGCGAACGTTGCCGGTTCCGCAACTCCAGCAGCCCCAGCAGCTCCATCGACGGAGGGTGTAGAGTTTCCTGTGACTGAGAATCCAGCGCTACCGGCGGAGACAGGAGTGGCTGAGACGGATTCCGAGAAAGAGAAAGAGCAGGATACTATCCAGGTGGATGGAGATGACAAGGAAGACAAGGATGAAGGAGATGCTGGAAGAGATGATGATAGATCGAGATCTCCGAGGTTGAGAAGGCATCATGAGTCCTTTGATCCCAATGAGGCGGCCGGCTTGTTGAGTTCTACCACAGGCTTGGCTGTGGGAATCACGTCCATGGTCGCTGCGTTGAAAGGATCGACGGACAAACTTGAGATCCTGATTAAGAGTACCCATACTCTGCAGTCTGACCTTTGCAGATCCCTGGAAGCCGTTGGAGAAGCCGTCACCAACATGGCTCGTGCATCTGAGTCCCTTGCTGCGGGGGTGAATCACAACACCAGCAGGGTTGGTGCAATGGTAGGTGAACTTACCAAGCTCAAGAAGCATGTTGAGTGGTCGCTTGACGTCTCGATGAAGGACACGCTCAGAGACAACAAGAAAGGTCGCTTAGAGAGGGACCAGTCGTTGCAAGACATCATGACTCAACTCCAGGAGTCCATGGATAAGCTCCAGGAAAACTTGAAGCTGGTTGCGGAGAGGATCGAAAAAGGTACGCCACCGGCAGAGGTACCACCAGCATATGATCCTCCACAGGCGCCCATGGGTCATCCTGGCACGTCGCAGAGCAGTCCGCCATTGACACCTATGACGCCAGTTGCACCTGGCCCAAGTATCCCACCGCCGCCGGCAATGCCGCCAAGACCTGTGATTCCAGTACCGCCGACGTTGCCGACAGTGAGGTTCGCAGGGTATAGCCCGGCGAGGAAGGGTGAAGTACCGATGAGTTACCCCCTGGCTTTGGAGGTGAAAGACATGAAATCATCACCTACTCAGGTGATCGAGGAGGTCACGGGGTGTATCAGATCTGTTTCACCCACACCACGATCCTCTGACGGGGACGGCAGCGTTCTCCCCTCTGGGGTATATGCAGATTCTGGGGACGCGGGAATACCGCAGGGTGTACCCCTGATATCTATCCCTGAGCAGAGTGCCAAAGGCACTGGAATTTGCCTGGTCTAACGAAGAGAGAATAGTTGATTTTATCAGCTCGAGGTTCACTTGTTGTTTTCAGAAATGACGGCATGGTTGAGCGCAGGCATCGGATTTGAGTTCAAAAGGGGGCGAGACACGCCGGTTGATTGACGCAGTAGATATGGTTTTGTCTGCATATTTTGGTTTTGGTTTGAAGTTCGTTTCGCTGTCATATGTCTCTCAATGACGATAGCGAGAGCAACGTTCTTGAAGGCATTCAGAACTCGGAGTTGCTGGCAGATCTGAGGGAGACATCATGAAGAAAAGTTGAAGTTGTTCTTGATTGGCTTGATTGCGATATTTTTCATGTTTGAGTTGTTGTGTACATGACTTGAGTTTTGTTGCTTGAAACATGGTACTTGATGTTGTGAGTGTTTTCACAAACATTTGGTATAATCGTATTGTCATGGCACATGATGAGAACCTGGGAAGAAAGTCGGACGGAATCTGAGTCTAAGTAATGGAAAATCTTCCGGGGAATCTGATGCCATGATTGCAGACACATTGCACTGTCGTGTCATGATATAGATTCAAACAAGACATACCACACTTCCGAGATCATCAGGATGGATCAAACGTTGAAAGGGGGAAGGCGATCTATGCGATGATGAAGCTGTGAGAGCTATTCTGTCATAGGATGTCTCTCACCGCTTCCTCATTCCGTGCCAATCTTAGCTAGTCCTGACCCTGACGTGAGAGATTCTCATTCAGAACATTTTGAATTTGTTGTGCAGTGACTGTGAACTGTACTTCACTTGCTCTGAATTTGAGATGAGTTGCATGAGTGATATTACTTCACTTGCGTTTTCTTTTCATACGCCTACCTTCTTCACGAAGGTGCGGATTAGCTGAAACAGTTGGCCTTTGTTTTCGTGTTGACTCCGATCGTGCGACGTTAGGTTTCGTCTTGGGTCTCGTGTGTGTGTGTGTGTTTGTTTTGTTTTGTTCTGTTGTTGTTGTTTTGTTTGTTGTAGGAAGACAACAGCACTGTAGGTATATCGTTATCGACGCCATGGTTTATCCGAGGAACTGGATTTTGGAAGACGAGCTTAGTACTGGAAAGACTTTAGGAGTCTTTGGACTGAGTCTGGTATTCCAACATCTGGCTTTCGCGACAGAGAAGATTTTGAATTTGGAAGTTACGACATTATGCATGAGTCGAACAAAATGAGTTTTGGATGATGCTTTATCATCTACCGTGAGTTTTGGAAGTACACGTACTTCTGTTGCAACTTCCTTGGACATCTTTTGATCATGGATATGATCTGAAACGTGAACTTTTTTTGCGGATATTTGATTGGTATCCGTATCTGGAAGCGAGTGAGTGGATGAGATGTCATGTCGAAAGGGGGTATGGAAATTTGACACCCTGTGTGAGCACCCTTTGGGTAAGGGTGAAGCGACATGCCATTCATCATTGGTTGTATAGTTATGCACAGAGGATACGTGGAAGGCTACTACAAGAGTTCATGACGCGATGATACTGTAAGAGGTCATGGAGGATTGGTAGAGAACACTCTACTTATTGCGGAAAGAATCTTGGATGTGACCATCCTGTGTCACAATATTCTATTAGTCTTCGGACTTGTCATTTCTGACATCAGGATGATGTCATTGATCAGTGTTGACCAGTGATTGTGGTATATTGATCAGTTCTACATCTTATTCTGGATTCGACTTGAGTCTGGTACAGCTTATTGCTTGAGCTGAAGATACCTACATTGGTTTGACATTGAGATTATTTATTGTGTCTTCGACGCTGAGAAGCGCGTTCTCTCCAAGTGATGAGAACACAGCTAGAAACTCTTGGAGAAGAGTTTAAACTAGCTGGAAATATCTGATGGAGAGAACCTACTATACTTTGAGGCTTGGACCTTGAGATGCATTGGCATTGTGAGGACAACGATCATATTTGGGCATCTTATTTGTCTGAGAATTTTGTGATGAGATGTTTCGGGATTGTGAGGACAATACCTACATCATCGTCATCGTGGCCTATGGATCATACACTTGATCTTATGGTGTGCATCTTATCGCTCCTGAGATGACTTTGGTTATCTCTATGAGGACGACATTGTTTTGAGACGACTTTGATCTACATTGTGGATTGGCTATTACAGTGGTCGAAAGACTTCAGCGATACAACTGTATTTGGCTGACCTACATTGACAATGTCGAACAGAACATTCTATTCTACATTGAGGTTGGAAGCTGTGAGATGCTATCTCTATGTGGAAAACTGATTTGGAGAAAGAACTTTGTGTTCTGACTATGTTTTGTATCCAGAAGAAGGTTGTACAGACACCTTGTGTGAATCACTTCGTTCTTGAGAAGTTAGTCAGCTTTGACTAGTGAGCTGGTTATTCACGTTTGGATGAGAACCAGTTTGATTTGAGAACTTTTGGAAGTGTTTCGATGATTTTGAATTCATCTAGTGAAATTGAGTTTTGTAGACTTCTAGCAGCTGGAATAGTTTTAACAAACCTTTATTTGAAGAACTTGAGGTTTGTTAACTGGAAACCTGGAATCGAGTTTACCAGTTGAGACATCGGCTCGAAGGACTGGTGTCAGAAGTTCATTTAATGAACAGAAGCTGCTGTGTCACATAACTTGACATAAGACAGACCAGCAGAGGGAACATGAACTTCTTTCGTCGTTTGTTTTGGGTTGCTTGTTGTGTTTGTTTTCCTTTGACTGATCGTGCTGCGTCTGGAGCGAAAAGAAGGAGCTTGACGTCAGCATGTGGGAGTCGTGGAAGAAACATTCCTTTTGACACGGTATTGCTTTAGTTTAATTAGTTAGGGACTTACGCGCTGCGCTTGTGTTTGGTGTGCGTGGTTGACGTACGCGTTTGCCCGCGTAGTTCTGTAGGAATTTTGGAAGAAGCGTTGGATCTGACCGTGGATCTGTGCACGGCGCTTTTTCTACAGCTGTCCTAAACTGCTAGCACCCTAGGCTCTATTAAGCTCTGAGTATGAGGTGTAATGGGCGGCGAGGGCACTGTCCACTGGAATCTAGCGGCACTTGAAGTCCTACCGGCTCAATTATACTGCGCGAGGGAGGCGTCATCGTGGTACTTCTTCGTCCTGCGTCAGTGATGCATGGCCTTGGCACTTCAGCGATGTGATGCGGGAGGTGATGTCCTACACTCGGGAGCAATCTTCATGCATTGGATAGTTCGACAGAATTTCTTATAGCCATGTGGATGATAGTACTACGACGTAAGGTAAGACAGTGCGCTAGTTGGCAAGATGATATGATGGGAGAATGACCCTAAGCATAAGCGTTGTTTAGCCTAGGGATGCTGTCAACAGGGCTATAACTATCGGAAACCAGGCCCTCTTTGATGTGGTAAACTGGACTAATGACAGTTGGGCAAAGTTATTTCTGGGAACAGGGCCAGTTTACAACATCCACTCGCAGGGTGAGCCATAATGTGGGAGATGAGGGGTTGAGCGCTTGGGTAGTGCATTGATGGTAGCTAATATGGTTGGAGCGGAGAAGATATATCCTTTCCTGGGACAGGTGAATCATCCGTAACTACCCAGCATATGTTGGCATCTGTACGTGCGCAGGGAAGTGTTATCGAAGCGTTTTTTCTAGAAGCCGCTTCATTCGAAGAGGAAACAATGTAGGTGGCAAGTAATGTCAAGGGCCGCTCGGCGTCGACTGCTTCACCTAGCCATTGGCACAGTACTCGAGTAGGAGACCCGAAGCAAATGGTTCCAAAAACTAACCTAGAAGCTTATAATTGTGTCGTGAGGTACAATGCGCATGTAGATCGGAGGATCATGGGGCGTGGCATGGTACAGGACATACCTACGGCTCGGCAGAAAACGGGATGCAAAGACAGCAACAGGGGACTACTGCTTCGTACGTGGTTGATATCAGTCCTAATGAGCCTTAGTCGCTCGATGGAGGTCATTTCGAAGCTGTTTCCATTACCCAAGGTACCCTTGGGAATAGAAATAGTAGCATGACAGCTGCATAGTGATGGTCTCTATCCGCTCGTCCATCCTCTTAGGGCAAAATGCAAAAGACGCTTCATAATGCCTGTGATTGCTAAGGAGCTGGAGTACAGAGAGTATCGTAGTGGATTTTTTTTTTGAGGAATGAGCACTTTTTTGGTGACACCTTCGATGTGCTGTGTTTTCATATGTACAAGCTCCAGGCATACTTTGAAAACATGTCTGTGCTGCGCATTCTATTGGAGAAAGCCATGCCATCCGAGCAGCATGCTTTCCCCTTGCACTAGTGCTCACTTAGAATGTGTTGTCCAGTCGAGAGCTTAGATTGTACTAAGGCCTCCTCACACCATGAAGCCTACTGCATGAGCGCATGCTCTCGTACCCGGTGCCTGACAATCATAGATGATGATGCAACCGTTTCCGTTATCCCCTGACGTAATACTGACGAGACTACCCCTCTCCCACCCTTCCCACTAGTTAAGGTACGTGAATTCATCGTCTTACCTATAGTTTTTGCAATTTGCAGAGGTACAGTAGGCGTAGTGCCTCGGTTGTTGATTCTGTTTTGGTTTTTGTTTGGTCCCTGCCTGCCGTAGCCCTCCCTCCCCCTCGGATGGTCCTCGTTGGCGCCCTGGTCCAGGTTTTACTGGTCCCTCCCTCTGGGTATCGTTGCTTCCGGCGACGGCCTGGTTGCCGTGCCTCTGCGCGTGGAGTGTTTGTTGCGCACTGTTTCCCCTCCTCATGATGTCTCATGGCAACAAAGGCCTTGGCCCTGTGTGGGGATCTTTCCCTCTACACCATGTTTCCTGTGTTGTTGGGGTGCTGTGTGCTCCCTCACTGAGGTATTCATCATTGTATGATCCTTGTCCCCTTCTTGGACTCCGCTAAGACACGTTCGTACCCCTTCTTGTGCGTGTGTGTCCTCTCTCTCTCTGTCCTATGCTGCCTCCTGGCTCCTCTCCTCGTTTCCTCTGTTGGCTTGTAGTTTTGCATGGGTTGAATTTGGCCGCTCCCCCCTCTTTGCTTCCCCCTTGATGGCAGGTTTCGTGTTGTTTAGTTTGGGCGTGTGTTGTTTTTGCTCCCTCTGTTGCCTGGATACCGAGGTTACAGCTCTGCACAGTCACCCATCTTTTCACCATGGCTACATTGATCTCATCCGGTAGTGACTAAGGATTTATCCGAGGTGGGACAGCCTTTGCTCACCTTCCCCCCCCCTTTTTTGTTAATTTGATCCCCTTTTTGTTTTCGTTTGTTTGTTGGTTTGTTTGTGTTTTATTTGTCAGGTGGCTTCCTCTTTGGCTGTATTGGGATGGGCCCTTCTCTCTCTGTTTTTTGTTCCTGCGTGTTTTCTTAAGGGGCGGTAGATTCCCGGTAGAGCCATGGACTAGGCTGCACTGCAGTGAGCTCTACTGGCGCTGTCCAGTTGTGCTTCCTGCAGTTCAGTCTGGAACGCCCGAGTGCAGCAAAGCCTGCCCACATGGTTCGTTGTGCGGATTTTCTGTATTGCTCTGGCATATGGCCCACTCGGTGGGAGAGTGGCTTTGTCTGGAATATACAGTTGCCTTTCTGTGCATCCGGTCCTCTCCGCAGAACTTGCTGGGACGATGACGCCTAGTGACTCCTGTCTGAGTATCTGGTGCTGGCGCACCGAACCACCTCATCTTTGATCGTTTTCGTGAACAAGTCTTACAGCAATGCGAATGCGACTTTTGTATACCTACCTGCAGTATCATACTGGAAGTGCTCACGAGCCCATGTTATGATCGAAACATCATTTGTCTGTCATGGCCGTATTGTTTTGGTGGTTTTGTTTTGGTTTGGTTCTTTGTTTTTCGGTTTTGGTTTTCCGTTTTTGAACCCTGGAACGTGACAAGCCTTTGGACTATGTATCGATCCTCTTCCAGTTTACTTTTGCGGCCACTACAGCATCGGCCCCTATGCGAATTAAATAATTAATCTCATATGCAACAGGCTTTGATAGCTGTTGAACGACCTGGCGGAAGCCACATGGCGTTGGACGGAAAAAAAATTGTCTGTCATGGCCGTACTGAGCCGGTCAGGCCTTTAGCCACCGTTTCACCCACGGCCTTAGGGTCTTGGGCACAAGTCACGTGACGGTTTCTGCAAGTGCTCACACCATGTTGCAGGCTGTCAGTGCTCTCCTTCCTGTCTTGGGGGGGAAATAGATTACAGTCCCTTGCGGTGGTGTATACTGACAGGAACAGATCGCCTGGCGTACGCTGAACAATACAGGGTGAACAGCAGCGCTGCGGAAGTTGATTTATTGATAAATCGTCCATACAGGCGGCCTCTGTCGAACCACACATCAGTCTGCCTACAATATTGGACTCTCTTTGCTGTTCTCAGGTAAGACGGTCTGGGCAATCAGGTACAACACTTCATGCACCGCCGCAATTAATTAGTTTGCATGTTTTTGAGGATGATACAGTGGCTGAGGTCGCTGTATCCAAGGCAAATCTGAGAGTTTTTTGTTTTGGTTCTTGTTGGGCCCTGCCCCTTTCTTTGTTGCTTCGCTGTCTTGCTTTGTGGCGAAATGCAAATCTGGCTGGGGGATTTGCGGGTCGTTTTTGGTTGTGTTTCTTGTTGTTTGGTTTGTTTCTCGTGATGATTTGCCGGAGATTTTGGACCACACGAGTCCTGTACACTACTGCTTTTCACTGCTTACGCAATTGTAAGGACCGTGCCTAGTGCGAATCGGCCAAACCGGAGGAAAAAAAATGCCATGACCACACTCTCGATCTGCTGTGTTTTCATATGTACAAACCCCAATCAAACCTCAATTCTAGGCAGCGGAGGAAATCTACAGTTGCCGCGCGCAAAAAAAGAAATTAATTGAACTTTCCTTTAAAAAATCCTGTCGCACCTGCTGGCATGGTCCGGCCCCATAGATTTGAGGTTTGAACAAGGTTTGCTTGAGGTTTGTACATATGAAAAATCAGCATGCCAGAGCTTTGCCACTTGAAGTGTTCCTGCCATTGTAAACTGGCTGATTGGACCACCTCTTGTCTTACCAGACCTTTTTCACATAACTAGTACCCTTCACGTCACTGCTTTTGGGCTTGTGGTTTTCTTTTGTTTGTTTTGTGTGGGTTGTTTTTGTTGTGTTTTTGCTTTGTTTTTGTTGTTTTGTTTTTGCTGCTGGTTTGTGTTTCGGTTTTTGTTTACTAGTGACGTGATAAGGGAATAGAACTATGTATCGGTCCTTCTCCAGTCTTGCGGCCACTACAGCCTCGGCCATTGCGTGAATTAGTTCATTAATCTAATATGCAACATGCTTGGAAACATGTTGAACGACCTGGCGGAAGCCATACGGCGTTGGACGGAAAAAAAGTAAACTGGCTGATTGGACGCGTATTCCGACTTTGTTCGAGGTTTGTACATATGAAAACATAGCATGCTAGAGTACTGGCAGCCAACGTGCTTTTCTTGAGTCTTTTCCCGGCGGGTTGATGCTTGCTTATGTTACTGGAAGCGTTAGCACAGACCTCAATGTTTGAGAGAGAATGGCATGTCCATGTGTCTCACAGGCAGTTTGCCATTCAGCAACTACTGCGTCAGCAGTCTGGCTTTAGATTTCACCTTTACTCGATGTGTATCCACTTGCCCCTGGAATTTTAATATTGGATGTTGTGCAAACGAGAAGCCTCTTAGATTGATCGCACACCGGCGCGTTCGATTTTTCACGTTTATGTTTGTATCAACATTGGTATTGGGGGAAGGGGGGGAACTCATTGAATCCAATTCAAGCTTCGGAAAATATTATGATTCTGGAGGCTAATGACTGTACCTCCTCAGTGCCAACATGATACAGAAAAAAAACGGTGTATGATCTTTGATTCTAGCATGATGACGCACGAAGAGTCTCGTGCTTCGCTGGTTGAAGAATGGAACTTTATGCTGACATACACCTCGGTTGTGCGAGCATCTGTAGAAGGGTTGGCGGTCACATTCATTGGGAGATCTTTTTGTTGGTGCCGCGGCATTTCTTTTGGGTTTGGACAGTTTGTGTCTCTTTCGACGGAAGCCATTTTTAGTTTCAAATTCTGGGAGGCCGCTTCTATTGTTTCAGTAGGCGAAGCCAAAAATGGCTTCATTTTTGAGATCAAATTTTGGCTTCGAGTTTGGAGCCAAAGTCTGTCTTTTTTGCAGTTTGTGGCAAGTAATTCCCGATTGGCTTGTCTTGGAAGCGACAGGATGCGAGCAGAGAGAGTTGTCGCTGCTCTGCTGTGGTTCTACAAGCATGATTCCGGCAGCTAAGCTCTGAAACAAATTTCTTGCCACAGGCTGCTCCATGACGGTGTATCGATGAATTGACACATGCTGCCTTCCAGGCTTCAAGACGATGCAACGGAACTGTATGTGAGATACTCCGGCATTGTGAGGACAATGCCTACGTACAGCATTCAATATCTGGGTAGGCGATCTAGAAGTCTGATACTCCGGCATTGTGAGGACAATGCCTACGTATAGTAGTCAACCTCTGGGTATTTGACCTGGAAGTCTATTTTGTGACCTTTATCTTTGTGACTTATTGCTGACGTTTGGTTATTGTGGTGAGCGAACTACTTTAGCGCTATGACTACTGATGACTGGATATTAGCTGAGAAGTCGAGCAGAACATTTTGTTCTCCACGGTAGTTTGGAGCTATGAGAAGACGTCTCTGTGTGAAGAACTGTTTTGGAGATGGAACAGGAGGTTCCATGTTGTTCTGTATTGCAAGAGGATTTTGTAAAGGAATTTGAATGGATCATTTCGTTCTTGAATAGCCGTGTGACTAGTCTAGACGTTTGGTAGAGACTAGTAACACCGGCTAGCTGGTTATTTGCGTTTGGACGAGAACCAGTTTGACTTGAGAACTTTTGGAAATGTTTCTGGCTTTTTGTGACTAGGTGATTTGTATATCATAGCAGTTTGGAATTGTTTCAGCAACCTTTGAGGAAAGGTTGTGTATTGGAAACCTGGAATCGAGTTTCCCAGTTGAGACATCGGCTCAAGGGAGTGGTGTCGAATGTTCCGAAGCGAACTGAACTGCAGTGTCACCTAGGGCACTTGAAACAGTAGCCACACTGGAACATCTTGCTTCTTTCCTTTGTTTGTGGGCTGTGGCCGTGTGCCTGCCCTGGTTCCTGTTGACCTGTTCCGTTGTGTGTGGCGTCTGGAGAGAAAAGAAGGAGTCTGACGTGCACTTAGGAGTCAGGGTGGAACAAGTTCCTTTATTTGACATTGCAGAGAAGTAAGTAACTGCGGAGCCGTAACCACAGTAGGTGTTTGCGTCTGGCGTAGTGAAATAATGAAAGCGTTGATTTGGGTACACGAGAGGTGTACTTAGGTTTACGTTTTTCACATGGTAGCGGAGCCCTGAAAAGGGCTACCCACACCATCTTCCGCTGACCCTTGTTTGTGACAAGATGCTAAGGACGTCATCTAAGGTGAGATTGGGATCTTGGATATTGGAGCTCCGTGTTCTATGCGCAGAGGCAGAGATGAGCTCGTACTAAGGTGCACTTGTTTCACAGGAGGTGATGATCTGAAGGTATAAGGTCACTAGGGAGTGTGAAGTTGGTTGGAGTCTGTTTGGTTCAGGTGAATTTGAGACTCTGTTTCTTGGTTGTATTGACCTCTAGAGGTCATGAGGATCGTGGATCTTTCAGTTTTAAGTGACCATCCGTTTGCAAGTCAAACAAGAATCGGCAGGGTGTGTGTGCTCGGTAGGCTGGACAGAAATGGATCCATGTAGACTGTCGACAGTGGTACCTGTAGAAGTGCATGCAAGATTAGTCAACCCTGAGGTAGGACACTTGTGACTTGGACGGAGTGTTGACAGTGGATTCTGTCAGAGCAAGTTTTTATTTTCACCTTGTGTAGGTGCGTAGTCTGTGGAAGGCGTCCATGTGGTCTTGGCAGTATTCTGGTAGGGGTCTGTGTCATGGCGTGACGTATTGCTAGCGTAGGGTCACTATTGCAGGGCTGCGCTGGAGTATCTGGAGATGTATGCATGGATGGAATGTTCCTGGACGTAGGAGATTCGTTTCGGCAGTATGAAGTGACAGTAGGTAACTTGCTGCAATCTTGCAACTGGAACACACTAAGGTAAGGACGAGAAGAACTGATTTGCATAATCTGGGAGAGCGACTGATTGCCAGGTTGGACACTGGACACTGAGGTAATGGGTCAGAGTGCAAAGGCTGGGAACTGAGGATGTTAGGTACATGGTTCTTGCAAACAGTTGAGGCATGTCTTGGATCTTGAACTCAGTTGGTCCATAGAGGGGGAGTGATAAGAAAAGGCGTATCAGGTGACTGGGATGAATAGGCAAAGATCGCTTTCTGAGTTGTCGTTTCAGTGTCACTCGATTTGAAGGTAGATTTGTTTTTGTTTGAGCCCAATACGCATGAAGACTTTATGTCTTGGAGTGCACTGTGGATGATTGAAAGTGGAGATCATGCATGTCACTGATGGTGCCAAGTATTGCTCAAGAGGTTCAGTGGTAGATCAGATTGCAATGGCTACCCAGAAAGACCAGAAAGAACTTTCGAACGAGGAGCCAACCTCAAGTAGAGCTGGAAGGTCTCACTCCAAGGAGTTTCAATACAAGAAGGCTACAAAGTTGGATCGTCCAAAGAGTAAGAGGGCTGCTGCGAAGGTTAAGGATAAGTCCTGTAAAGGCCAACCTTCCTCCACCAGGAAACGTCGGGCACCTCTCGTTGATGCTGCCACAGCGCCTGCTCCTATAGATGTGGAGGAGGATGTGGCATGTATCAGGAGAGAACTACCTCCGGTAGATGCAGCGAAGTCTCCAAGTGAGGGTGGAGAAGCAGTGCCGAATTCTGGTGATGATGTGCGTAGCGTCTCAGACAGTGAGCTGGTGGACGTAGACGACATCCCAGAAGCTACTTTGGAGGAAGAACTACTCAGAGAGGTTGGTCTGAGTGTTACCAATGAGCCTTAGCTTGTTTGCTTGAGAGGAGACGCCAGTGGAAGTAGCCTTAGTGCTTTGCGGTTGGTTGTCTGGATAGAGATGGACAAAATGTGTTTTGTTTGCTGCGAGCGTGAAACGTGGATCACATGTGACCTAGGGGTGTGGTAGGTCGTTGGCTGAGAAAGATGAAGCTGAAAGCGACACCGGAAAGCCATTAGGTCGGTTTTTGTGATGTTTTCACTCGCAAGATGCTTGATAGTTTGTTTTGAGTGTATGAGTTTTGGTCAGATAGCCTGCTTATGTTTCCGCAGCCGTTTTCTAGCTGTTTCGTGTCAAGAGCATTTGAGACTGCTGCACTGTGTGTGTTTTCGAACATGGAGTCACTTAAGCTCTGGATTGCTTTAGAGCCCAAGCAGCTGGAAGAGCTGAACAAGGGGAATGAGGTTTTTCCAGATGCATACTCCGGTCGCTTTGGTCTGCGTTTGGGACCTGCGGAAGCGGTGAATCGTGCTCAATACTTTATGGATTGGACGCCTGATGGATTGAAAGGTGAGTACCATCAGAAAGAATATGCGGTGATGGAGATGGAGATCTCAGCGCTTGGCTACCTTCAAAAGGTTGAGGGCGGAATCTTGGAGAAGACAAAGCCCACCGAGTATCGCTGGCATGGGCCTGTGAAGCATGAAGAACGGGATGGCCAAGGACGCATGTTGTACCGTATTAGTGAGATGGCCGTCAAATTCATTTGAATGGTCAGGGTCCAGGTACAGAAGTTGGGCAGACCATGGAGTATTAGGTTTGGTTTTTTGAAACTCCAGTTGGAAATGCAGAAGAGAAAGAAGAAAGAGTGTCTTCAGCAGCTTTAGCAGCGTTTGAGTCTGCATTGCTCATGTGACGGACGAACAGTTTGTTTGTTTTTGTTGGATTTGCTGTAGGGAAACTGTGAGTTTTTTGACGTGTGGAGTTGTCATGTTGAACTGGAAGGTGACTGTAGATTGGTAGGTCGTTGGTTTGGAAGAACTGTAAGCAAGAGATCAGCATGGACAGAAATTTGCAGTGAGTATCAATCCACATGGAAAGGCAATTGAGTTGCATGTTTGCATCGATGTCGCGAAGCCATTTTTCTTTGCTGAGTCTAAGAAGTAATCTCGATTTGAGCTCAATGGAGGATAGCATTCGGCTGTGGATAGCTCTCTCCCCACCACAGATGGAAGAGCTGCAGACGCGCCACAGAATCCAGCCAGACGTCTATACCTCCAGGATCGATTTGAGTGCGACCCATATGCCCCTCGGGCGTGACACAGATGTTCAATGGTGTCAAACTTTCAACTACTTCGAATACAGCTTCCTGCAGGTCGAGATAACTGCTTTGGGTTATTTTCGGAAGATGGAAGCAAATGTACTGGAGAAGATTCGACCTGGTGAGTTTCGTTGGTATGGATTTCTTGCTCCAGAAGAACGTGATGAGCAGGGAAGATTGCTCTATCAGATCATTGACCCCATGGTTGCTAATGAGTCAGTACGTGAGCGTCCTGCTGGTAACTGACGAGTGGGCAAGTTGTAGATTATTGTACTTTAGGTTCTGTTTGAGCCGTGCCAGCTGTTGCAAGTTGGCGTAGGTTCTCTCTGTGGATGCCTGTGGCCGATGAAAGAATGCTTTGGTAGTCGATGCTAACATGTTGCAAGATGAGAAGATGTAATCGTGTGGGATTGTCAATTTAAACGAAACGAACGAAACGTGAAACCCAAACAAGTTTGTGTTTTTAATGCGCCTTGTTTCCTATTTGCAATTGAGATTTGCTGTCAGTGTGTCGTTTGATGGGTGCAGCTTTGTGAAGATGACTTGTCAAAGGGTTCTCGCGAAACCACGGAGACATGTTTTCTTTCAGAATGCCTGCGTGCATGTCAATGAGAGACAGTGAATCTGCACTGCATATCTTAGGGAGCGCACAGTGAACTAGAACTCATGGTGGTCCTTCATGGATTGAGGACTGACATTTTTTTGTATAGGGGTTTGGTCAATTTCCATGATTTAAGGACGAGTACAGACTTTTATTGCATGTTGAAACATGTGTGTTAATGGTTCGCAAAATTCCAGTATGTTGGAGACATCTGGCATTTTGGGAAACATTTTTGTAAGTTAGTTGCATTGTTGAGCTTACACAACATGTTGGTTGATTGGTTTGGTTGTTTGGCATGTGTAGCGTTGGGTTGTAGGGCATGAGGCTCTATTGTCAGCCGGGACTTTCAAGTAGAGTGGTACAAGCTCTTAGAACGCGCCTAGAACGCACGCTGAAAATGGCCGAGGAAGGACGAGCCCGTTCCAGGTCCCCAGTCCGTGAGGCAGCTGAATCTGAAACCCCAGGGGTGCCTGAAGTAGCCCAGGGTATGCCGGAGGGAACTCCGGGTGATATGGCTGCCGTGCCGGGCATGCCAGAGGGAGCTCCGAGTGACATGACGGCTGCACCGTCTTTGGCGCCTGCTGGTATGGAGATCTTGACACTCGCTCAGAAGCTCTCGGAGTGTACCATGAAGATCGGCAAAGTGATTGAGGATCTGGGTCTTGCCTTTGATGAACTCAACAATGGGCGATTGGAGTTGAAAAAGGGATTCCAAGAGCTCAGCACACAAATCAAAGGCACCAACCATTGTATCACCGCTATGACAGCAGGGGTGGCATTCCAAGCTGGGGAAGTCACCAAACTCCTGAAGGCCTTTGATCGCTGGGCGAATACGAGCCGCTGGGCCATGGCTGGAAGCCAGACGATAGAGACCAACATCAAAGGTGTACAAGGAGAGATTGAAAAACAAGCAGAGAGGCTGGGAGCCAGTATGAACGGTGGCCTCGAAACCCTGGGTGGACACATCCAAGAACTGGTGAACCTGTTGAGGGCGCAGCCTCATGGTACGGCAATCCCAGCTGGAATTCCAGTGTCAGAAGGTGCAGCCGAAACTGGAACGCCCCTGACGCCGGGAGCAATTGGTGTTCCGGCAGTTGGCGCTCCAGTGATGGAGACTCCTGGAAGCACTGGACGTGCGGGATCCACCAGTTCAGGCGGAGTGCCATTGCCAGGTACGGGATCCACCAGCTCAGGCGGAGTGCCATTGCCAGGTACGGGATCCACCAGTTTAGGAGAAGTGCCAATGCCTGGATCAGCTCCTGGTGCCCATGTCAACACGCCTTTGCCACCTCCGGCGTTGCCGGTGTCGCTTTTTATGGCGTTCTGCCCGGAACAGCCGAATGGGCAGAGACCAAGTACTCCCCTTCCGATCCCAACACCGTGCCAGCGTGTGGGCATCGTTACCAGAGATGCGGGAACGGGGGTACAGAGGACATTGTCACCGACGGCATACCGTCCTGAACAGATCGGTGGAATCACCAGTCTTTGGGCTCCCCAAGGATTGGGAATGATTCGAGATGGGAATTCTCAATTCAGGAGGATCTATTGAGAATGAAAGTTCGGGACATTGGCTACTGTTATGATGCAAAGTTTTCTGCTATTTCTATAAAAGTTGAAAATATTTATTTTAGGAAAAAAATAGGAAAAAATAGGAATCAAAAATAGGAAAAAAATAGGACGTAAAAACACACTTGACACAGGACTACAAAGCACTTCCCAATATATTTGTTTTCCTATTTTTCCCTATGTTTTTCCTATTTGCATTTTTGGGCCCTGTTTTTTCCTATTTTTGAATCCTATTTTCCTAATTTTTCCTATTTCTGAACATCTGCTTCCAGCACCATACCTTTTTTTTTCCTATTTTCCCCTATTTTTTCCCTAAAAATAAATATTTTTCAACTTTTAAGAAATAGCAAAAACTTTGCACATACAGTACCCCTGTCCCGAATTTCTTCTCAATAGATCCTCCCTGAATTGAGAATCCCATCTCGACTCATTCCCATCCTTGGGGAGACCCAAAGATGGTGATTCCACCGATCTGTTTCAGACGGTAATGGCAGTCGGTTACTATGTCCTCTGTACCCCCGTTCCCCAGTCTCTGGTTAAACGCTGCCCACACGCTGGCACGGTGTTGGGATCGGAAGGGGAGTACTTGGTCTCTGCCCATTCGGCTGTTCCGGGCAGAACGCCATAAAAAGCGACACCGGCAACGCCGGAGGTGGCAAAGGCGTGTTGACATGGGCACCAGGAGCTGATCCAGGCATTGGCACTTCTCCTAAACTGGTGGATCCCGTACCTGGCAATGGCACTCCGCCTGAGCTGGTGGATCCCGTACCTGGCAATGGCACTCCGCCTGAACTGGTGGATCCCGCACGTCCAGTGCTTCCAGGAGTCTCCATCACTGGAGCACCAACTGCCGGAACACCAATTGCGTCAGGGGCGTTCCAGTTTCTGTTGCACCTTCTGACACTGGAATTCCAGCTGGGATTGCCGTACCATGAGGCTGCGCCCTCAACAGGTTCACCAGTTCTTGGATGTGTCCACCCAGGGTTTCGAGGCCACCGTTCATACTGGCTCCCAGCCTCTCTGCTTGTTTTTCAATCTCTCCTTGTACACCTTTGATGTTGGTCTCTATCATCTGGCTTCCAGCCATGGCCCAGCGGCTCGTATTCGCCCAGCGATCAAAGGCCTTCAGGAGTTTGGTGACTTCCCCAGCTTGGAATGCCACCCCTGCTGTCATAGTGGTGATACA
>CAMXCT020006522.1:54519-124519 GCA_947184155.2 Cladocopium goreaui
CTCCGCCTCTTTTGCGTGGCAGGCGTGGGACAAGGTGCACTGCCAAGGGGTTGGATGTACGCCCTGGCGTCCCTTGGGGCTCCGCCGCTTTTGCGTGGCAGGCGTGGGACAATGTGCACCGCCAAGGGGTCGATGTACGCCCTGGCGTCCCTTGGTCTCCGCCTCTTTTGCGTGGCAGGCGTGGGACAATGTGCACTGCCAAGGGGTCGGATGTACGCCCTGGCGTCCCTTGGTCTCCGCCTCTTTTGCGTGGCAGGCGTGGGACAATGGGCACTGCCAAGGGGGCGGATGTACGCCCTGGCGTCCCTTGGTCTCCGCCTCTTTTGCGTGGCCAGGCGTTGGGACATTGCATTGCCTCGTTTGCGTGGCAGGCGTGGGACAATGTGAGCAGCCAAGGGGTCGGATGTAAGCCCTGGCGTCCCTCGGGCTCCGCCGCTTTTGCGTGGCCGGCGTGGGACAATGTGAGCAGCCAAGGGGTCGGATGTACGCCCTGGCGTCCCTCGGGCTCCGCCTCTTTTGCGTGGCAGGCGTGGGACAATGTGCACTGCCAAGGGGTCGGATGTACGCCCTGGCGTCCCTCGGGCTCCGCCTTTTTTGCGTGGCAGGCGTGGGACAATGTGCACTGCCAAGGGGTCGGATGTACGCCCTGGCGTCCCTCGGGCTCCGCCTCTTTTGCGTGGCAGGCGTGGCACAATGTGCACTGCCAAGGGGTCGGATGTACGCCCTGGCGTCCCTCGGGCTCCGCCTCTTTTGCGTGGCAGGCGTGGGACAATGTGCACCGCCATCGGGTACGCCCTGGCGTCCCTTGGTCTCCGCGTCTTTTGCGTGGCAGGCGTGGGACAATGTGCACTGCCAAGGGGTCGGATGTACGCCCTGGCGTCCCTTGGTCTCCGCCTCGTTTGCGTGGCAGGCGTGGGACAATGTGCACCGCCAAGGGGTCGGATGTACGCCCTGGCGTCCCTTGGTCTCCGCGGCTTTTGCGTGGCAGGCGTGGGACAATGTGCATTGCCAAGGGGTCGGATGTACGCCCTGGCGTCCCTTGGTCTCCGCGTCTTTTGCGTGGCAGGCGTGGGACAGTGTGCACTGCCACGGGGTCGGATGTACGCCCTGGCATCCCTTGGTCTCCGCCTCTTTTGCGTGGCAGGCGTGGGACAATGTGCACCGCCAAGGGGTCGGATGTACGCCCTGGCGTCCCTTGGTCTCCGCCTCTTTTGCGTGGCAGGCGTGGGACAATGTGCACTGCAAGGGGTCGGATGTACGCCCTGGCGTCCCTTGGTCTCCGCCTCGTTTGCGTGGCAGGCGTGGGACAATGTGCACCGCCATCGGGTACGCCCTGGCGTCCCTTGGTCTCCGCCTCTTTTGCGTGGCAGGCGTGGGACAATGTGCACTGCCAAGGGGTTGGATGTACGCCCTGGCGTCCCTTGGTCTCCGCCTCTTTTGCGTGGCAGGCGTGGGACAATGTGCACTGCCAAGGGGTTGGATGTACGCCCTGGCGTCCCTTGGTCTCCGCCTCTTTTGCGTGGCAGGCGTGGGACAATGTGCACTGCCAAGGGGTCGGACTCACTCACTCACTCACTCACTCACTCACTCACTCACTCACTCACTCACTCACACTCACTCACTCACTCACTCACTCACTCTCTCACTCACTCACTCACTCACTCACTCATTCACTCACTCGCTCACACACTCACACACTCACACACTCACTCACTCACTCACTCACTCACTCACCCACCCACTCACTCACTCACTCGCTCACTCGCTCACTCGCTCACTCACTCACTCACTCACTCACTCACTCACTCACTCACTCACTCACGCACACACGCACACACGCACACACGCACACACGCACACACGCACACACGCACACACGCACACACGCACACACGCACACACGCACACACGCACACACGCACACACTCACTCACTCACTCACTCACTCACTCACTCACTCACTCACTCACTCACTCACTCACTCACTCACTCACTCACTCACTCACTCACTCACTCACTCACTCACTCACTCACTCACTCACTCACTCACTCACTCACTTCACTCACTTCACTCACTCCACTCACTCCACTCACTCCACTCACTCCACTCACTCCACTCACTCCACTCACTCCACTCACTCCACTCACTCCACTCACTCACTCACTCACTCACTCACTCACTCACTCACTCACTCACTCACTCACTCACTCACTCACTCACTCACTCACTCACTCACTCACTCACTCACTCACTCACTCACTCACTCACTCACTCACTCACTTGCTCCCTCGCTCACTCACTCACTCGCTCACCCACTCACTCACTTCACTTCACTTCACTTCACTTCACTTCACTTCACTTCACTTCACTTCACTCACTTTACTCACTCTCACATCCCTCACTCACACACACCACACTCACATCACTCACTCACACTCTCACTCACTCACTGTACATGAACATACATACATACACACAAACTCACCCACCATCACCGCTCCATCACTCTTATACTTCCTCTTCCCTTCTTGCTCTTCTATGGTCAGTCTAAGTCTAAAGAAGTTGGTAACATGTGGGGTTATCCGGTCCTTTAATTGTTGAGTTTTGCTGTGATGAACAGAGTGCACTGTCACAACATAACACAGCGTTTGCGTACATTGGAGTAACCGCTGAGGGGGAAGAAGCATCAACTTTGCGAAGCGTGCTGGAACGAGTGGAACGCTTGTGTGCTAATGCGTCGGTTCTTGGAATGCGTCCGCACATACATTTTCATGCGAGCTGTCCGTGTGCGTCTGGATCTCCAATACGGTACTTGCGCCAGGATGCAGGGTCTGAGGATATTCGGTTCGCTGAACTTGAACCCCTTCTTAAAAGGTTGCCGTCGTACCGCAAGAAAGCTGATACATTCAGCTTGGAATGGCCAGTGAACAATGTGTTATGGTCATATGCAGGTGTCAAGGACTTGTTGAATGAACTAGGTCTCAAACAGGAAGCAGTTGTGAGGTTGTGCAAACTTGGGTACGTATCGCGCTCAGGTAAACCTGTAGGAAAGAGGCTGAGGTTTGTGTGCGACTCTGAGGAGTTTGTCAAACCGTTGAGGCGTTTCCAGGCATGCAGGTGCAAGGAACATGCGCAGCTGAATGACGTGAACTGGAACGAGACTGGTAAGTATAACAAGTCGCTGGCGCTAGCGTTGTGTAACGCGGCGTACGCGTGTGCGCGAGCGAGGGGCGTGCACTGAAACACACACATAGGTGCGTGTACAGCAGTTGATGCTCTGTTGCAGTCATGTCACAGAGAGTCAGAGAGGATGAGACAGATCGTACAATTCAAACAAACGGATGTATGGACAGACAATGGACGCGTTGTTTGTTGCGAGTAATCTAAGAGGGTAGCAATGAAAACCTTTTAGGATCTAGCTAGATGAAGTGTTGCGTTTCCATTTTTTTTGGAAGTCTTCCGAATGGAAGAGCTCCTGACCTTTTGCGTGTGACCTTGCTGTGTTTCACACGGGAGCTAAGTATCATCTCCCGGGATGTATACATGTACAGAGGAGGCCTAAGAATGCCACGCTTTTAGGACCTTGTTTGGACTGTCTTGAATTTCAGCTGAAGTCACGCGACGCGTAACCATGCTAACTTGAGGGTAAGGAAGTGTTCGATCCTGGCGGATCTTCTTAGGGGTGCTGGTAGGGGGTTGAAACAGTTTTAGCTCTGTATGGGTATCCGTTCGAACGACGCCATGGATGGACGAAGCTTCCCTCGAAAGGGGGTGTGGAAATATCCGGTATTTTTGGCTGGTGAGCGAGGAAAGCTTCTGGCTTTGTGCATATTTGGATGAACGAGATGAAGTGGTACAGTGTGCGAGTTCTGCTTTGGTGGGGCGTGCATATTCTGCTTTGGAGAATTCAATGCTGGCATTCTTTGAGGATCCAACTTGGAATTCGTGACTCTGGTCACCGGAAGAATGCTCGGGTGAGACTACATCAATTGGCCCGACCAATTGAGGTAGTGTCATCTTAGTGTTCAGAATTGTGTTTGGATATTGCATTGATATAACATTCGTGGATGCGGTGAGACTGGTATCTGTTGGGATCTGTTTTATGGTAACCGGGTAACCATGAATATTTGTAAATAGATGCGAAGCCTGGAGCACTTTTCGGACATGTCTTGATGACAGTGAGGAGTTCAGGATTGAGCTGAGAACGTTTGCATGCATTTGGAATCAATCTGAATTGAGGACGTTTGAATGCATGAGTGCATTTGAAGTAATTCAAGAATGTGAACATTTGAATGCAAGTGGAATCGTATGCATAGAAAGTGTTTATGAATTCAAAGAACCTGGAATGGAGTTTCCAGAAACCCACAGAATTTTTCAGCGAAAGTTGCGTTCTGTGAACTTTACTTTTATGGGAAACTTTCATAGAAAGTTTCCGCACTGTGACGAACCGATTTGAACTTTGAACTTTGGACTAAACTGAGTTTAGAGTGGCTGCTTTTTTTCGGTAGCTGATTGTGTAACTGTGAATAGTCGACACGTCGTTTGAGTTTGGTGGTTGACAGGTTAACATCGAGACGGTGGTTGCCGATGTCCCTCAATGATGACAACAGACCGAGCACCCGTCATCATAGTGAGATGACAAAAATGGGTTGCCGGTCGTCTGAAGGGGCATCAGCGACCGCAGTGTCGATGTTGACTATCTCTGGTTAGTTGAAGAGAGTTTTTTGAGAAAGATCTTCGGATCTTGAACTTTTAAACAATTGTTGCAGTCAAGCTGTATGGTTGCTTTTGGCTCAAGGCCAAGGAAACTGCAAAGAAGTAGTCTAAGACAGCCACGTGGTTTGGTCCATCTTGCTTGTTGCTTTGGTTCGTGTGTTTTTTTGTTGCTACAGCACCTCTGAGAGAGCGTCCAAAAGGGTTGAGCTGCTCCGAACCTGAGAGCTTGTGTGTGGGAACCGCGTTTGCGTAAACTTCGCTGTGCGTAGGTTGTAGGAACTGCATCTAGGTGTAGGTCCTGGGATTTACGTCGAAAGGATTTTTGAACCAACTTGGGTTTGAATTTTCCGCACGAGGTATAGCTCTCTAAACCAGTATTCCTTGAGCAACATAAAGGAAAGATAAGGTGCCCTCACTTCCAATACGTGCGTTGCTGGTATTAGAAAGGTGACTAACCATTCAGCTAAAAATTCAATCATCTTTACTTCAAGCTTTGGGAGGATAGTCTGTACCGCTCGGAGCGCTGCCGCAATGTCTGGGACATGTGTAGGGGAGGGCAGTCCGACTGTTCGTCTGGCATATTCATCGGCAAAGTAGAGTCTGCACAACTTGGAAACCCACTGGCTCGGTTTCTCCTTTTTTCCGTCCAACGCCTTCATGGCTTCCGCCAGGTCGTTCAACATGTTTGAGAGCATGTTGGAATTGGGATTAATTGATTAATTAAGTCACGCAAAGGCCGTTGCTGTAGTGGCCGCAAAAGTAAACTGGTGGAGGACCGATACATAGTCCTATGCACTGTCACGCTCATCAAGAAAACCAGGCAAAACACCAAGAAACAAAGAAACAAAGACCAGAAACAGCACCAAACACAAACAGAAAACAAACACACAAAAACACAAACACACAAACCAAACAACAAAACACACCACAGAGCAGTGACGTGACAAGTTCCAGTCTATGGGTGAAAAATATCGATTAAAGCAAGAGGTGATAGCTTAGTATCATCTCGGTGCATGCAAAATGACAACTTGTGTGCCATGGTGACGCTGGCCCAGACAATAAACAAAAAACAAGACACGCCACAAAAACACCATGGGCCAAATCAGCGGGTGTGGGAAGCAACAACGCTCAATGCGGAAACCAGGGATTGGCTCGGTTTCTCCATGTCAATTGTGATCTTGGTCAGGGGCCATGGGTCTGGAAGCGTGGACAGGCAATGCAGTAATTCTGAAGTCAGATCGGATGAAATAACTGGAAGAGCCTCACCTTGCGGGCGATAGTCGACAGTTGGCCCTACTGCGCCCTTGCTTCTTTGTGTATGGGTGCGGGCTGCTCTGCACTGCTTGGATGGTGGACTCATATTGGTTGACCATAGCCCTCAAATATTTGCACGCGCGGACTGCTGCTCTCCTTGTGTTTGGCCCATCCTCGGGCTGATTCTTGGCAGCTGTCGCCAGGATGTCTCTCGCTTCTTCTTCCGGCGACCGGGTAGGTTCTGTGTCAGGTGTCGGTGCAGTCAGGGCGATACCTTGGACTGGCGCCTCTTTAGCACGTGGCAGGTGGTCGGGCATTGGCAACGTCGGGTGTACCCGCCATCCATCAAAGAAGTAGATACCTGGCAGAGACAGGATTTCCTGCTCTGGGCCGGTCTGTGCTACAACTTGTCCGGTGCGCGCCTGGTACAGTCCTGAAGGCAGGCACACGTATGTGGGAAAGGGTGTGCGGTCAGCCGCATAGGCATACAGGACAACTTCGGAGAACGGAAGATTCTGAACGGGGATCCATTTGTGTTGAGCGACTAGGCCTGTTTGGACTTCTTGGAGGCGATCTCTGTTCAGCCAGCGAAGGTCTGACCCTCGAACCAATATGAGACGGTATCTCGCCCGTTTCACTTCGTTCGTTTGCTGATCTTGGTATTGATTGGCGATTGCAAGGGGGGGGAATTCCCATGCTGGCGCAGAATTCAGTGACCACCTACTTAACTGTGCAAGATTCTCCTGTTCTGGGTCGGCATCGAAGTCAGGCCAGCCCCATGTTGTTTCTCCCCTTCGAAGGCCCCGAATGCCATATGCTATGGTCGCGACCACCTGCGCCATGCCCATGAGCCCCATCATGTCTGACGGGGAGACCAGCAGGGTCAAGGATTTGGATCGGGTGAGTCCGACAGTGATTCGGCCAAGGCAGTCTTCCGTTTCCTCCGTAGGGGAACCATTGGAGTAGTATTTGGTGTTCAGGAATCCGATACTTGGCTGAGCTACGATTGATACCTGTGCTGTTCCTCCTGCTGAGTTGGCTATTGTTTCTACGCGCAGAGTGCGGGCGTAATCTTTCTTGAGCACTGACCGGTTCAAGTTGTTTTTGTGGTCTGTTGCAGTGGTCATTGCGAAAAGCCCATCCGCAAATCCAGCATTTTTGGGGAAGGGGTAGAGTACCTCTGAGACGAGCGTTTCCAAGTCTGTCGCTACTAATCCATTAATTCTAGCATTGGTGTCCCAAAGGACGAATTGAAACCCCGGTGGTCGGTCTGGAAGCCCACCGGAAGCAAAACTTCCCAGTTCCCACATTTCGTTGATGAATCTGCAGAGGTCAGGGTACCGAACTGCCACTACTGAGTGGTATGTCACAGGACTGACTCTTGAACTGGAAGGGAGCATCAACCCCCAGGCATGGATGTCGCTCACTCCGGCGGTCTGAGAGTTTAAGACTGCTTGGATATCACCAGCCATAGGTAGGAGGGTAGCGGCATGCTGCAAGATCCAGGCAAGGCGGCAAGATCCAGGCAAGGCGTACCAGGGATCGTGGGAAGTTGACCGTCGTGCCTTCCAGCAGTTCTGCGTCCACGAAAGAGGAGGAGTGTCTTTGCACATGTGGCTGGGCGGCTTCAAATTGAGCTCTCAGGCCTGGGAGGAGGGTATTGGCTGCTCTGAGGTCTTCCGTCGCTTGTGGCGAGAGTTGGCTTGTCCATAGCTGACCTAACGTGTGCTGGCCTCGACGGAGTATTTGACTGAGGGTAGCTAGGCCTTCATTGGACGAACCGTCCAACAGCCGAATCATTGCATCTGCGAGATTAGCTGGCATATAATAATTTCGGTCACTTCGCAGCCCATGTTTTTTGGACAACAGAAGTTGTCGGGATCGTTTCGCGTTGCGGGCTGCCCGATCAATACCGCCGGGTGTTTGCTCCGAGTCTCCTGTCCACAGGACGAGGGGTTGTTGCCTCATCAGGCTGATGACTGCAATTTCCCTGTCAGTGCCATATTGTTGCCCTTCATCAATGACCATGAGGGAAAGCTCTTGCATGAACCCTCCGAGCGTGGACCATTGCATGGTGAGATCCTGGGCTACGGTACCTCCTGTAGCCAACACAAGCTGGCACTTGTTCAGCATTTGCCTTCGTTCCCTCGGATGAATGTCGAATTTGGTATGGGAATAACTGCTCTTGTTACGTTCTTGGTCCCCCACCAACCTACCTATGCGCCCAAACACCCCCGACGGGGGGTCGAGCCATAGGAGAAGGTCAGCAAAGGATCTAGTGCTTGAGTTTTCTTTGCAGATAAACAATATTTTGAGACTGTCAGTGGCATCGATTTCAATTAAGGCCAGGATGAGGATTGCCATCGATTTTGACTTGCCTGCACCGAAGAGTCCTTGAATACACAGGTCTAACCGATTGGTGAGCAAAGCCATTGTCACTGCACATAGTGTGCCCAAGACATGTCCGTCTAGTTCAGCGGCGAAGGAGAGTGCAGTTGTGCGGGTCCATGGATGGGGTTCGCCTTCCACATGACATGGGATGAGCACCAGGCGCAGCAACTGTCCGCACAAATGCAAGAAATGTGATCGTTTGTTGCCACCCATTCCTTCAACTGCTGTTTGGACATTGTATATGCCTAATCCCAGGTGGTACCTACACGGGGGAGTTTGTGCGACAGCAGTAACCTCTCTGGTGGGTTTGGTACATCCGAACATCCACATTGTATGGAGGAAGAAAGTCCCTGGGAGTGGACCTCCCTGCCCCTGAACGGTAGCATCGATGGGTTCCAGGCGTTGGCCAGAGGCAACATACCAGTCTTGAAGGGCTAAGAACTGTTCTTGTGCAAAAAATTCAATGGCCGGCCCCGAGAGAAAGGCTACTTCGATGAATCTGGGGTTACACTGTCTGTGTATGCGGGAGGCAGGCAGCTCATCCTTGCTTTTGGATGTGCGTGGCGTGATGGCAAGGACTAACCCAAAAAGGATTTGTAGGTCTCTGCCGTCGTCGGCTGGAGCATCTGCGGTGCCTACCATTGCAACAAGTCTTCCCGTGCCTATAGGGCTAACTTTGTGGTGGTGTGCATCGCTCGCTAGGAGGCTGAAGACTTCAGTTTTGCCGAGGCTCGGGTGTCGGAACGCAAATGCATCTTGCCCCCCTTTGACTCTCCAGTGACCAAACTCGCTGCCCTTGAAAAGAAATTCGAATGTAATTGGTTGCCATGGTTGACGGATAGGTCCAGCACTTTGCATTGTGAGCCCTGTCTCATTATGGCCTTCATTGGGGCTGAGCATTGGCAGATAGTAGTCTAGCATGTAGACAGCCATGGGTAGTTGCAGGGTGCCGAGGAAGTGTTGGACCATGGTGGTATAGGTGAGCAATTTGGCCCTTGACGCAATGGTAACAGTTGCCAACGAGGCCAAATATTGAGTTGCCTCTTGCTCCGTTTGTACCAATGAGTTGTGCACGGCGATGTGGTTGACAAGCGCCTGTGTTGTGGTCTCGGGCAGCTCGCACATGATGGCTAGTTCGCGCAGAAGTCGTTTGGCTGGTTTTGGGAGCTCGAAGCTGCACCATGATATTAGGCGGAGGGGAGCTTGTGAGTAAACCTCAAAGGGAAGCACACCTGGGGTACCCTCTAACTGTGCCATGTCCGGTCGTCCCTCTGGAAGGGCAACACGTGTCCAGTGCGAATAGCTGTGTAGTGCAGTGCCTAGGTATGCTTGCCATCCTGTGATGTGTGTGATTGCAAAACCCCGTTGCTGAAGCAGTTTGATGTCTTGGTTAGACGGGTTCCATACGCAAAGCCGGTCATCTGCATGGTGGATGAGGTGTACCTGTCGGAGCTGGGACAGTCTGTGTGTCGTCAGAAGCGATGGGGGCAGAGCAATGGCTGCTAGCACGGTTTTGCCTTCAATATCTGGGAATTCCGTAAGGATGGTTTCCCATACCATTCCTGCATACGAGCCAGCGCTGTGGCCTCGAATGAAAAGAGAACCTACCATGTATCCTGTTAATCTGAGATACTCTGCTGGACGGATTTCGGGGGGCAGGCACACCCCGACCAACGGATGCGCAACTAGGAGTTTAGTAAAGAGTCGCAGGCCATGCGTGTACCCTGGCCATGGCGGTTTCCTATGCGCCGGGGTAATGGGACAAAAGCGCAGCAGTTTCATGGCACGACTGATGATCTGTGCTTGTAATTGGTCAGCGTCGGGCACTCCGAGGACACGGCACCAGGTGTGCGCACCAATTGGAAACATGGCTATGTGCAGTAGCAAATATTCTTGTGTGTGGGCAGTTCCTGCAATTGTGCCAGCTCTTGCATTCCAATCGTCCTGTTTGCTGAGAGATGGTCCATACACATGTGCTTCCTTTTTGCAAGCTAGCAGTACATCCCACTCTTCATCGAGTTCTCCTCTACCCAATCCAGTGCACTGAACATCCAGGGACCCTGGGTCAGCGTCATTGAGTTGCCAGGTGGTGTTGTCCATGACAATGATCTTCCATTCAGTGTATTGCGGGTCTGCATGGCTAGCAAGAACTTCGTTGATGGCCAATTCTGCGTTGCTAGGGTCAATTCCCAGTCGTTGTTGCAGTGCTTCTAGGAGAGGGAGAATTTGGGCAGTAGGCAGTTGGAGACTAGCTTGCTGTCCGCAAAAGACATGGGCAGTCTGGCAGGTCTTAGGCCAGGGTGTGTGGTCGTTGTTGCAGTTAGGGGCTTCCACTGGCGTCCAAAGGCTCTGAAGCAGCAACACTTGCGTCTTGGTAAGGCTGCGCTTTTGTGAGACATGTGGCCTGGCTACTATTTTACTTCCTCTGACGAAATCGCAGCCTGTGGATGTGTCCATAGCGAAAGTGCTTCATCAACTCCTATGAGTGAAACAGCAAGCGGTTGCAGCCCTTTGCTTTGCCACTGTTGGAGCTTTTGCCCCAGGCATACTTTGCTCCCATGGAAGGCATGCACTATTGGTGGCAGGCTATACCCATTGTCTAACTCCTTGCTTTGAAACAATTTGTCTCCTGGGAGGCAGAGTATGGGGAAGTCGGCTGGGAAGACAGACATGGGGGAGAGTGCACCTTGCTCGAATATGGGGCGCGCCCAGGTGAGGAAGGGCGGGGTTCGCTCGACAAAGTCCAGTCGTAAGTAGCGACCATCCCCGTGACGCGGCCATTCTCCTTGCTCCGGGATAGGGAATGCAATGGTTCCCGCCCATTCACCTAGCATTGCCCAGGCGTGTGTCCAGTCAAGCGGGGTTCTGGCCTTACATCCTAGTAAAGGGGTGAGAACTAGTCCGCCTCTTATCGCTTCCGCGGGGTCTTCTGGCACGGCTGTAGTGGCTAGGAAACTGGCTCGGCTGTTATAAAGCGCGGTGACCCATTCGTCTGCCGATCTGCTATTGGCAGAGTGGGCTATTCGCCGTGCTTTAGGGGCAGGTGCATCACTCGAGGAGGAGCCTGGGGCATCAGTCGGTGGCATGCGCACATCTGGGGTTGCTTGGCCCATGTCGACATCTGCTGCACAGTTCGGGATATGCCCTGTAACAATGATCAATCCGGCATTGAGCTCGGCTTTGGCTTCGGTAGTAAGGAGGACGGCCGGCGGGCACTGGCTAGAGCTGGCCATAGTATTGTGTTGCATTGCTTCGGCTCTGCTTGCCTTATCCGTCATGAGGTTGATCAGTTCGGCTATCTCGAAGAGTGAGGTCCGCACGCAATCAGAGTCTATCAGTGCAAAGTTTACAGTGGGAAACACTAAGCACAGTGCCTCTAGAGCTGCAGCACCAGCCCAGGTATAATGGACCTGATGCAATCCTGTATCAGCGTTTATGGGAAAATGGATAGCAGTTGTTTTCTCCCGGTAGGGGCCAGTGACCGCACATCTGCCTTTGATCCATGGTGCAAAATGTTGCCAGTAGGCAGGGGCATTGGTGCCTGACAGCGTGCGGTTGTCCACAAAAACATAGACAGTGTCATACTGTGGTACCCATGAGAGGTTATCGACTATCCACTGGAAGAGTGTCCTATGATGGACCTGGCTGGCTGCGGGGCGGTGGATTCCATTCCCTTCGTCCACCATGATGGCTGGGTATGTCAGGGGTGACCGGGGCATTCGACGAGAGCCGACATCGGCCCACTTCCACTTTTGCTTGATGTCATCCATGCCGAGTGGAGTTTCAATTTCTTTTTCCGACAGGAAGAGTTCGTCTAGTTGGTGGCTTATTTGTAAGACCCCCTGGACATTGGAGAAATCTATAGGCGCGGCAATTTCCCACTAGAGCGTACCGGCTGCATTGTTGTTGTTCACTTAACTTGGAATACTGACAAACCTGTCTCCCCTGTGTTCAAAAATGACACATGTGAGTCAATGTGGTTCCCTAGCTGCGCGACAAATGCCCAAGAGCGTACCGGCTACAGCTGCCTTTAGCTGCGCACTCCCGCGCCCAGAAGTACAGCCATGTCATGGTACCCCTCACTGCGAGACCAGCGCCCACGAGCATACCGGCTATTGCCGGACGGCACCATCGATGTGTAGTGACCATCCCACTGGCATGTGGGAATCTTCCAGAAGCCCATCACCATTTTGTTCGATGATTGTGCCCAGTTGGGACGTCAATTGTTGCCTTGAGGCTGACCTGCGCTCGTTTGCATTTCCATGCATCCGGTGCAAGCAAGCCACGTGAGGCCAGCAAAACCTGGTGCTGGGAATTCTGGTTGGTCTTTCATCGGCAGCACCTCTTCTTTAGTAACCAGTTTAAGGCCATGTAGCGGTTGGGGCTGCCCTTGGTCCGTTTGAGGTGTAGGTCCTTTGGGCACTGCGAGGTCTTCGAACCAGGTGGGGCGGGCAGACTGGACACCTATTGCACTGGCGGAACTCGCGTTCTTGATGCTTTCCCTGCGCAGGCTGTGGTAGACAGGAGGGATCACCCATGCGGGCACAAAAACAGTGATAAACTGAACGTTCAAATGACCTGTAGATTCTGCGCCTTAATTTTCTGCGGTGATGCATCTAACTTGGCCATCTATGACGCTTTTTTTTTGGTCGGCGCCCGTTGCCTTTCGGCGGGTCGCACTTGAGACTCCCGAGTGGACCAGCAGGGATTCGAACCACCACCGGCAGTCTGTCAGCGCTGGCAAGACCAACGCCATACCAACTGAGCCATCGGGTCGCCTAACTTGGCCATCTATGACGCGCGTGTGCGATTCATTTTTTTTTGTTCGGCGCCCGTTGCCTTTCGGCGGGTCGCACTTGATTGAGACTCCCGAGTGGACCAGCAGGGATTCGAACCACCACCGGCAGTCTGTGAGCGCTGGCAAGACCAACGCCATACCAACTGAGCCATCGGGTCGCCTGACGCGCGTGTGCGATTCAGATCGGTCAAACGATGCTGTGACTTTTAAGCCGAGGTATAGTTCTCTAAACCAGTATTCCTTGAGGAACATAAAGGAAAGATGAGGTGCCCTCACTTCCAATACGTGCGTTGCTGGTATGGGGAAGGTGACTAGCCATTCCGCCAAAAATTCGATCATCCTTGCCTCAAGCTTTGGGAGGATTTTCTGGACCGCCTGGAGTGCTGTCTCGATGTCTGGGACGTGTGTTGCCGAGGGTAATCCTACTGTTCGTCTGGCATATTCGTCAGCAAAGTAGAGTCGGCACAATTTGGAAACCCACTGGCTTGGTTTCTCCATATCTATCGTGATCTTAGCCAGGGGCCATGGGTCGGGTGGCGTCGATAGGCAATGCAGCAACTCGGAGGTCAGTTCTGGAGATATAACTGGGAGCGCTCCTCCTTGTGGTCGACAAACTGCGGTTGACCCTGCTGTGCCTTTGCTCATTTGTGTGTGGATGCGGGCCGCCTTATGGACTTCTTTGTATGGTGGACTCATATTGGTTGACCATACCTCTTAGGTACTTACATGCGCGGCCTCCCCGTATTTGGTCCATCTTCCGCCTGATTCTTGGCGGCTGTCGCAAGGATGTCTCTCACTTCTTCTTCTGGCGACCGGGTTGGTTCCGTACCCGCTGAGGGTGTAGCAGGAGCGATATCCCGGACTGGCGCTTCTTTGGTGCGTGGTAGGTTGCTGGGGATTGGTAGCGTTGGATGTACCCGCCATCCATCAAAGAAGTACATACCTGACAAAGGTAGGATTTCCTGTTCAGGGCCGGTCTGCGCCACAATCTGCCCAGTACGCGCCTTGTACAATCCTGAAGGCAGGCATACATATGTGGGAAAGGGCGTGCGATCAGCTGCGTAGGCATACAGCACGACTTCCGGGAACGGGAGATTCTGCACAGGAATCCATTTGTGTTCAGCTGCTAGCCCTGCCTTGACTTCTTGGAGGCGATCTCTGTTCAGCCACGCAAGATCTGACCCTCGTACCAATATCATGACGATATCTCGCTCGCTTCACCTGATTGGTCTGTTGGTCATGGTATTGGTTTGCGATTGCGAGGGGAGGGAATTCCCATGCGGGTGTTGAGTTCAGAGACCATCTACTCATCTGTGCAAGATTTTCCTGTTCTGGGTTGGCGTTGAAGTCAGGCCAATCCCATGTCGTTTCTCCTCTTCGAAGGCCTCGGATGCCATATGCTATGGTCGCGACAACCTGAGCCATGCCCATAAGCCCCATCATGTCTAGCGGGGAGACCAATACGGTTAAGGATTTTGAGCGGGTGAGTCCGACAGTGATTCGGCCAAGGCAGTCTTCCGTATCTTCCGTAGGGGAGCCGTTGGAGTAGTACTTCGCGTTCAGGAATCCAATACTCGGCTGGGCTACGATTGCTACCTGTGCTGTTCCTCTTGCTGAGTTGGCTATTGTTTCTACGCGGAGAGTGCGGGCATAATCTTTCTTGAGCACTGAACGGTTGAGGTTGTTCTTGTGATCTGTTGCAGTGGTCATTACGAATAGCCCATCGGCAAACCCGGCATTCCTGGGGAAGGGGGAGAGCACTTGTGACACAAGCGTCTCTAGGTCTGTCGCTACTAGCCCATTGATTCTAGCATTGGTGTCCCAAAGCACGAACTGGAACCCTGGTGGCCTGTCTGGAAGCCCTCCGGAGGAAAAACTTCCAAGTTCCCACATGTCGTTAATGAATCTGCAAAGATCAGGGTATCTGACAGCCACTACTGAATGATATGTCACCGTGCTAACTCTTGAGCTAGACGGGAGCATCAATCCCCATGCATGGATGTCGCTCACTCCTGTGGTATGGGAGTTTAGCACTGCTTGTATGTCACCAGCCATGGGTAGGAGGGTAGCGGCATGTTGCAAAATCCAGGCAAGGCGTACCAGGGACCGTGGAAAGTTGACTGTTGTGCCTGCCAGTAGTTCGGTGTCCACGATTGTGGGGAGTTGTCTTTGCTCATGTGGCTGGGCTGCTTCAAATTGTGCTCTCAGGCCGGGGAGGACAGCGTTCGCCGCCTTCAGGTCTTCGGTAGATTGTGGCGAGAGTTGGTTTGTCCATAGCTGACCCAACGTGTGCTGGCCTCGACGGAGGATTTGGCTGAGGGTGGTCAGACCTTCATTGGATGAGCCGTCAAACAGCCGAATCATTGCATCTGCTAAGTTAGATGGCATATAATAATTGCGGTCACTGCGTAGCCCATGCTTTTTGGCTAAGAGGAGTTGCCGGGATCGTTTGGCGTTGGGGGCTGCTCGAGCAATACCTCCTGGCGTCTGCTCTGATCGAGTCTCCCGTCCACAGGACTAAGGGTTGTTGTCTCAGCAGGCTAATGACTGCAATTTCCCGGTCAGTTCCATATTGCTGGCCTTCGTCGATGACCATGAGGGACAACTCTTGCATGAAGCCGCCCAGCGTGGACCATTGCATGGTGAGATCTTGGGCTACAGTACCTCCTGTGGCCAAAACTAGCTGGCACTTGCTCAGCATTTGTCTTCTTTCTCTCGGATGGATGTCGAATTTGGTGTGGGAGTAACTGCTCTTGTTACGTTCTTGGTCCCCTACTAACCTGCCTATGCGCCCAAACACCCCCGACGGGGGGTCGAGCCATAGGAGCAGGTCAGCAAAGGATCGAGTGCCTGAGTTTTCCTTACATATAAACAATATCTTAAGGCTATTGGTGGTGTCGATTTCGATCAGGGCGAGGATGAGGACTGCCATCGATTTTGACTTGCCTGCACCAAAGAGTCCTTGAATGCACAGGTCTAGCCGATTGGTGAGCAATGCCATTGTCACTGCGGCAGCAAAGGAGAGTGCCGTTGTGCGGGTCCACTGATAGGGTTCTCCCTCTACATGACATGGGATGAGGACGAGGCGCAGCAATTGCCTGCACAAATGCAACAAATGTGATCGTTTGTTGCCATCCATCCCTTCAACTGCTGTTTGGACGTTGTAGATGCCTAGGCCAAGGTGGTACCTACAGGGGGGAGTCTGCGCAACAGCAGTCACCTCGCTGGTGGGCTTGGTGCATCCAAACATCCACATAGTATGGAGGAAAAAGGTGCCTGGGAGTGGGCCCCTGTCATCCCTGACTGTGGCATCTATGGGTTCCAGGCTCTGGCCAGAGGCAAGGTACCAGCCTTGAAGTACTAGGAGTTGTTCTTGGGCAAAGAAATGGGCCTCAACTTGGAGGTCCGATTGTACTGAGGTCTGAGGTGGACGCGCTGTAAAGGCGGATTGGCAGCAGCAGCAATTTTCAACACTTGTGTCTTTTTGGATTCTGCTGTAGAATACTGCGCGCAGGAATGTCTATGCAGATCGCATAAGTCAAAGATCTTGGGGGAGAACCGGCGCAAAAAAATTGTGGTACTTTTTTGTGGTCGGCGCCCGTTGCCTTTCGGCGGGTCGCACTTGAGACTCCCGAGTGGACCAGCAGGGATTCGAACCACCACCGGCAGTCTGTCAGCGCTGGCAAGACCAACGCCATACCAACTGAGCCATCGGGTCGCCTGCGCAAAAAAATTGTGGTACGGCGCCCACGCTCTTCACAGGCCACCCTAAAGCCCTAAGACCTTTACTATTGGGTGACACGTTTTCATTGAGCTATTTTCGCTTTATTATTTCCCTGCCTGAACCTCTTTTTGTTTCCCAGAGTTCTTGACCCTGAACGTCTTTTTTTCCTGGGGTTTCTGATTTATGTCCATCAATCCCGTATTTATGTTTGTAGGTGCCTCATTTATTTCCTTGAGTCCCATATTCATTTCCCAGAACTCTGTATTGAGCTGCTGGAGCGCTTCCGGTTCCTTGCTCGCTGCCCTAAATTCATGATGTATTTCGATGCATGCTCTATTTGGACTATTGCGCTCACTTCGCTGTTTATTTCCTTGCGTTTTTGCACAATAGAATGCTCCGTATTGCGTAGACTCTTTCCTGTCTCACTTTTGAGAGGCGCTAGGTTGCTCTCTCACGTCGCATGATCATTCCTGGTCCTTACCCTCCGATTCCTTTGTCTCACGTTGAGGAAGTCGCCTGTTTATATTTGTGCCTTTGTCCTCCTTCCCTCGGTGACTCTCCTTTGGCCTGTTTTCGTGGCGTGTCATTTCTGTGGTCGTTTTTGTGGCGTCTGCGTGTTGCTGTTTTTCCGTTGTGCTTTGGTTGCACGTGTTCGGGCCTGCCTGTCCTTGCCTCTCGCTTTGTTTTGTGTTTTTGCTTCTCTGTGTGTGTTTTGCTCTCCTGTGGCTGTTTTTTTTTGCCTCTTCCGTGTCTCACCTGATTGGGTGGCAACTAATTCGTTCTGCTGCATGTTTTTGAGTCTGTTGCGACATAGTGGGTTTTTACCACTGTGTCCTTGGCAAATCTTTTTTGTGGTTGTTTCTGTTGGGCTCTTGCCCTTTCGCTGTTGCTTTGCTGTCCTTGGGATGGTGAGACGCAAATCTGGCTGGAGGATCTGCGTCTTGCCTTTTGGTTGTGGCGTTTTGTGTTTTGGTGTTTTTGATTTCAATTCGCATGCCACCGCCTGTGTCCATGTTGAAGTTTTCTTGACAATGGCTTATTCTCATGTAAGGACCGACCTTAGAGCGTGATAGGCCACCGGAGGAAAAAAATGCCCCTTCCTCTTTGGCACATAGTGGTTCAGCGGGACCCCCTCTGTTGTCTCCGTTTGGATATCTGGTTGCTACGGCAACGGTCTGGGCGTCTGGCCTGTCGGTACTACTTCACGTCTGTTACTGGTCTGGAGATGGAGTTTGCCTCTTTCCCTTCGTCAACGTAGTCCCCTCTGCCTGTCCCTCCTCCCTGCCGCTTCTGCTCTTTGTGTGTCTCTTCTTTGGAGTGTTTTGTTTCCTTGTGTGGTCTCTCTCACTGATTGTCCTGTCCGTACCGAGGCTCGGCTGGAGATCATCCTAGGCCCACTGCTCTGCTATATTGGTCGAAGTGTACCTTCGTGTGAAAATTTCCGACATCAGTGAGATGAATCCATTTGACCTTTTCTGCATTGGAGGAAGTTAATTTGTTTTTCGCCTTGATGGCGAGATCAACCGCGATGGTTGACATCGTATTTGCACGTCTCATATACTGCACGTTTTATTGGAGATGACGAAACCCAACAACAATATACTTTTCGTCTTCTTTGACTACTTTGATTGCACGGAGCACAATGAGGATTTGAATTTGTATAGTGACATGGAAAATCAAACCATTTTCCATATCTTTTGCTTTAGTTTTCGTCGACGAAGACCTCGAATTGCACGAAGGAATCGGAAGAAGATCGTAGAATTCATTTTTGTGACTTCGGAAGAAGGAACTTTGTTTGACATTGATCGGAGAAGTTTAGTTTGTTTTGTCTCTCAATGATGATGGCGAGAGCAACGTTCTGAAAGGCATTCAGAACTGGAGTTGCTAAAAGATCTGAGGGAGACATCACAGAACATGTTTTGGTGCTTGAAATGTTTCAACAGTTTTCAAACACTCAAACTTATTTGAACAAACAAACCATGTCTTGATGTAAAGACTATTTGTGACGACATGTGTTTTTGATCGCTTTTGTGAAGTTGGCAGAAAGATGCTAACTGGCGACTCCGCATCTGTTTTGTGTCAAGGAGTGACACACCAACAAGAACCATAGGGACATGAGCAAACATCTCGTCTCTTGTGTGTTGTGGTAAAAGTGGCTGAGCTCTGGGATCGGTTGACTTGGTTGCGTGGACGGTCTTAGTTTGTTAAGGACGACGTCCTGGACGCTGACCCAAGTAGAGGTTTCGAAGGCCTGTAGCCTTCTGTATGGAGCGGAGCTGCCTGCTTGCAGCTCGTAGAGGCGTGGTAGGAATGGATCCAGGGAGTGCGAGTCAAGGTGTGCAAGGTTGTCCTAGTCCTGGTATGGCTGAAAGAGGTGAAGGAAGTGGTGGTTGTAACCGTGGAGACGGATTGCCGCCTGTGCCTGGAACGCCTAGTCAGCAGGGTAGTAGATCACAAGGATCTGGGATGGATGGACAAACACCTGAAGCAAATACCATGCCCCAGCAGCAGCAGCAGCCACAGCAACAACAAGCAAATGTGTCACAGAATGTACAGGGATGTGCGAGCACGACAAACCTGGATGCAAGTGGTCAAGGGTGTCCGGTGCAGGGATGTCAGCAAGGAAACATGCCCGTGATGCAAGGACAGGGACCAGCATGGTTTGGTGCGCAATGGATTCCCCAACAGCAAATGTTTATGCAGCAGAATGCGCAAGCGCGTGTACCGAGTTTTTGTTGTGCGAGTATGCCTGGTGGACCAAGGTCTGGTAGTGTTCCAAACTTAGGAGTGAACCCGATGAATTACCAAGGAAACATGCCGAGTGGCCCAGTTGGAGCGAGTTTGGGAGGTTTGACACCTCAAGCGGCGCAGATCCAAGAGGTCATGGCCATGTTAGGTAATCTGAATGAAGGACAACTGCAGACAGTGCAGCAGCATATGCAAGATCGTTTTGTAACTATGCAACAAAGAAGAGGGGTTCCAGAAGTGTTTGGTGATGGTCTTGGTAAGGCAGCTGATTCGTCGTTTGTGACTCCGCAGCCATTTGATGTTTTGCTTGGTTTTGGTGTTCAACAATCAAACAGTCATGGAAATTCACAGCAGTTGGATGTCTTCGCCAAAAGCGAAAAATGGTTGACACCGGCACCAACACCAGTGAGTACTTGGAAGACAAGAGAAGAAGAGGTGTTAGGTTGGGCTGGCTATTTGGATGAGTTGTCATCCTGGGCAGCTGGTGGTAGTTTAGAATTTTCTGTAGAAATCCAGCATAGTAGCCGTTGGCCCGGTCCTATCAGATGGAGTGTTCTCAGTGGAGCACAGCAGGCAAGGTCTCGAAGGCTTATGTCCATCTTAAAAGCTGCGTTTCACGACAACCCCAGGTGTGTGGCGTTGGTGAACGCCTTCAGTGAGGGTGTGGCATTGCATGGAGTAGGATCTAGTGACACAGTGACAGTGGCAGTAAACCAACAAGCAAACGGGTTTGAACTGCTTAGGCAACTTACTCTTGAATTCTCTCTGAGGTTAAGATCCGAAGCGCTCTCACTAAGGACACAAATTGCAGGGAGATCCTTTGTCCTGACGGCGACACAAACATCGCCGAGTTCCTTAGTAAGCAACACTATCAGAAAAATTGATTATGAGTCAGCAAAATTTTCAAGGTTGCTAGGAACTCTCCCTATGCAGGTGGACACCACAGGACTGAAGCTGGCAGACTCAGACATGCTAGTTGTTCTGTTGAAAAGCCTGCCTGAAACAGTGAAGAATTATGTCCTCCACCACAGCAGCGCAGACAACTATGAGTCTTACCGGAACGCTGCGATGCGGTGGGAAGAGCAGCAACGCCTGTTCAGTGATTTCGAGACAACAGGTAACAATAAGAAGGTGAACTCTCTGGAGGGGAATGCAGAGTACCATTCCTTTTGATGAGTTCGGCGTCGACGCGGTACAAGGCCGATGCGGGAAGTGCGGAAGCAGAAGGCACACTGCAGGATCTTGCACCGCGGACGTCAGTAAGATCAGATGCTTTCGATGTGGGAAAGCAGGACATGTCAGTTTCAATTGCCCTGAGAATGGAAAAGGTAAGGGAATTGTAAAATCTGACACGTGGGACAAGAAAGGTTCCAAAGGTGTAAAAGGCTCTAAAGGTAGCAAAGGAAAAGGAAAGAAAGGCAAGTTGAATGAAGTTTCAGAGGATTGGACCGACTGGACTGCTGAAAGTTGGGACGATGATGACTATTGGTGGCATGACCAATGGCCGGAGAGCTGTGATGGTCAATGGGGGGTTTCGCAGACTTGGTGGGACGATGGTTCTGGATGGTATTGCGACGGGTATGGATATACCTGGCAACAGGAACCAGTCCAAAGTGCGGAAGTGAGTGTAAGCCACGACAATAGGTCTGATGTCCAAAAGACTGGCAGTGTCGGCAGCATGATCATAAATCCTTTGTTGTATGATTTGACATGTGAAACCACTGGAGGTCTTAGGTTTGTGCATGAGCATGATCTCGCGGTTGACAGCCCGAGTTGCGGATCCAGGTGTGGATGCAATGGCGCTGAACTGGAGTTTGCTGACATGGAAACGGAAAATAGGCTTGTGGTTGATTGCAATGAGTTTGACGGTGAACTGGCTGACATGGGTTGTGTGCTGGCAAAAGGTTGCGACAGCTGTACTCATGAGTCAGAGTTTTCAGAAGATGAACTGGCTGACACGGGTTGTGTGCTGGCAAGAAGTTGCGACAGCTGTACTCGTGAGTCAGAAGTATTGGAAACTGAGTTGGCTGACATGGGTTGTGTGCTGGCAAGGAGTTGCGACAGCTGTACTCATGAGCCATGGTTTTGTGGTTTGAAGTTTGGAGATGAAGTTGGACTTGGTGATAGTCCCAGCTTGGAAACACGTTTTGTTAATGACCCCAGCCGAGACTTGTGTGCCACTGTACCGATGAAAGTCGTTTTGGTGCGTGCACATGACTGGTTCGACGACCACAGTGAAGTTTCGGTTGAACAACAAGTTGAACCTTATTTTGAGTTTTTGCCACCTTTGCTTTCACAGGTCGCTGACAACACCGATGCTTCTTGGTGGCTTCTTGACTCTGGTGCATCTACAAGTGTTTTAGCTGAGTCAAACTTGTCAGCCTTCAGGTCAGTGCTGCAGGACAGTGAGGGGTTAGGTGGCTACCGAGCTGCCAATGGATCCTCAGTCAACATGTCAGGCACTGCCGAGATTGGAGTTCAGATGCACATGTCCGGCCCATCAGGTGATGATTGGTGTTGGGAAAAGGCACGGTTGAATGTTTTGGTGGGTTCCATCCGGCACAACATTTTGTCAATTACTTCATTGGCAGATTCCGGATGGAGATTCACACAAGGTCCAAAAGGTTTTGATTTGTTTCACGAAAAGCTTGGAATGCATTGTCTTGACGTTGCTTATTTTGCCAATTGTCCTTGGGTTCGTTTGTATCCAGATGTTGGTAGTAGTAGTGCATATAGGTCTGATTTGACTGTGAGTAATACTCATGACTTTTCTGTCGCAGCTGTGTCTGGAGGAGACGACAGTGAACTGGCACGTCACCGGAGACAGGGACATATTCCATTCAATCCGAATTGCTTGGAGTGTGCCAAAGGTCGCTCTGTCTTTCAGCACAGACAAGACAAAGGTGACAGAAAGGAGGTTTCAATTCAGGCTGATTTTGCATTCCTCAATACAACAGGTGAGATCGTTGCAGACGAACTTCCAGGTTCTGTGAAGATCCTCGTGTTAACTGAGATGATGTCGAGGTGCATTGGCTATGTGGTGGTTGGAGAAGATGTCGAAGCAGCCAGGAGACAGATTGTTGTATGGCTTTAACATTTTGGGTTGACTTCGAAGGCAGTCTCCATTGATGTCCACACCGACAGTGAGAGGGCAGTGGGAGAGATCATTGGAAATTCCACTGGTCGCTACACGTTCTCCATTCGTCGAGTCGCACCACAGCAACACGATCAGTTGGAGCAGCGGAGAGGACAGTTAGGGAATTAAAAGAATCCTTTTCTGTGTTGCGAGCTGATCTGAATGCACAAGGGTTGGATGTCACGTTTTCACATGAGAATTTGGTTGATGTTTTGACGTATTTGGCTTTGTGCAACAACCATTTTTCGACATCGAGAGGTTCAGACAGAAGTCCATTGGAAATGGTTTCAGGTAGGAAGTTATCCAAACTAGTTTGCACTTTGTATGGTTCTCAGGTTCTTGCCGAGATTCCTGACTCAATTCGTCAGCATTCACCACTTTCAACAAGGAATGTTGAGTGTACTTTCATTCACATGGGATTGGAACGAGGCCCAGTTGTACAAGGTTTCATTCGTGTGGATGGGAGAGCTGAATTGATGCGTTTTGTAGCTAGGAACATCAGGGCTATTTCACCTTTGAGATGGGATTTGAACTCGGGACAGGGTGTTTTGACGCAGTTTGACAATGGGACTGTAGGTAGCCGACCCCCAATTGTGAATGACAGTGGAACTGCACCAGCTGACATGAGTCAGCTACCTCCTGAAGAGTTGCGAAAGTTGAAAGGTCAGAGTTTGCCGGCACCATCACAGCCCAAACTTGTCTTGCCAGAGTCCAGCAGTGTGAAGAAGAAGAAGACTGGTGAGTTGCGTTTGGCGCCAGCAGTGCCGTTAGCAAGATCGAATGTTGTCGTGACTCCACAGGAAGTTCCAGCAGAGCCGTCTCCACACACGCGTAAAATAAATACACCTGCACAAGACGCAGGTGCCCAAGGCGTAAAAAAAATACGCCTGGGCGAGACACAGGTGCCAAACGCGTTAAAAAGATTTTTTTTAGCAAAAATCGCATTGCAAATGCACCAAACATATGCAAAAAATACACACAAAAATACACATGGGGACAGGTGCGTTTTAAATATGCCGTGCCTGGAGACCAAAAATGCGCACGGAAGAAGGTGTATTTTCTGGCGGTGCAAGTTTTTAGCCACGTGAAATCCATATTCCTAAGTGCATTTTGGCTTTGGTCACAATGACGCGATTGAGGCGAATTTTAATTCCAAGATGCCCTAGAGAGTGTGCCAGACTTTGGAGATTTCAATGAAAAGCGTTAAACACTGATGGTCTCGGAACACTTTTTGAAGTTGATATGTCGAAAAAGTGCATGCCGTTGTGGCGCGAAGCACATTTCGAAGTCAAAATGTGCGAAACACACCAGGTTCGGAGCACTTTTGGAAGTTGACATCTCGAAAAAGGGCAGGCCGTTGTGGCGCGAAGCACATTTCCAAGTCAAAACGTTACAAACACCACATGCTCGGACGACACTTGAAGGTTCAGATGTGGTCTTGCGTGGCAGGCGCAAGGGATTCTGCATCTTGCCAAATGTGGGCAAAACGTGAGGGTTTTGCAGCATTTCCGGCAGGCGTGGGACATTTGAAGAGGACCTGGAAAGATGCATGTCACGTGGCAGGCGCAGCACAAGAGACATGTTCATCAGAGATGTTAGGAGGTCAGGGCGCTGATTTCCTGAGAGGGTTACATTTTGGAGCATCAGATCTCCAGGTTTGCTAAGACGATTTTGCATGACAGGTGCAGCACTTCGTATGACCTGGCATCACTTTTTTGCAGTACTTTAAACAGGAGGAGTGGACAAAACGCAAAACGCATTGGTATGAGGCCTTCAGCTCTGCACTCAACATTCCATTTTTGCAGGAAGTCTCGCAGAATTGCTTTGTTTTTGATCTTGCCAACTTCGAAAATTGAGGAAGTCTCGCAGATTTCCTTCGTTTTTGACGTTGCCTTCGTTGCCTTGTTCAAAACTTGAGGAGGTCTCGCAGAATAGCTTTGTTTTCAAACCTGCAGACAGACAGATAGATAGATAGATAGATAGATAGAGAGACAGGCAGGCAGATAGATAGATAGATAGATAGACAGATAGGTAGATAGATAGACAACTACAACTGCAACTACAACCACACTACACTACCACTACAACTACAATGGCAAAAAATACTACGCTACAGTACACTAATTACAATACACCGACCACATTAATTACACTACACCGACCACACTAATTACACCACACTACGCTACACTAACTACAACCACAACTCCAACTACAACTGCAACTACAGCTGCAACTACAACTACGTTACGCTACACTACACTAATTACACTACACTGCATTACGCTACACTACATTAGACTACACTACACTACACTACACTACACTATTTACACTGCACTACACTACGCCACACTACACTAACTACAACTACAACTACAGCTACAATTACAACTACATTACGCCAGACTACACTACAATAGATAACACTACAGCACACTACACTACGTCACATTACACTACACTCATTGCATGGCACCACAACTACAACTGCAACTACACTACACTGATTACGTTACACACAACTACAACTCCACTACACTACAACTACATCTACAGCTGCGCTACGCCACACTACATCCAGCAGTTGTGTCTGCAACCATTGCAACCACTCCACAAAACACCATTCCACCACCTTTCGGTCCATCAGTGGATTCGCTCTGCCATCCATGCATCAAAACAACTCACCTCTCCTATAGTGTCCTATCTTTGGGACTTCTGCCACCGCCTTGCGCGGCATTATTGGTATGTGACGAGCACGATAGAACGGACATCGACCATGTATATGCTAGTTTTGGCGTCTGTTTCATGAAAAAGAAAATGTAAATACGGGTGCCCTCTCGTAACACCGGTCAATTTAGGTGTCATTTCGCATATAATCACTCATGAACTGCTGTTATTGTATTGTATCATGATATATATTGATACATCTCTAAAACACTTTTGACAACGCTGCTGTTATTGTATTGTATTAAGAAATATACTGATACATCCAACACGTTTAATAACAATGGACTGCGATAAACGTGTTTACACGAGTTCAAGGCAACCTTGCTGGGACCTTGATGGAACCTTGCTTGAACCTTCCTGGAACCTTGCTGGAACTTTGCTGGAACCTTGCTGGAACCTTCCTGGAACCTTGCATGCTGGAACCTTCCTGGAACCTTGCTGGAACCTTGCTTGCAAGTTTCCTGGAATCTTGCTGGAACCTTGCTGGAACCTTCCTACAACCTTGCTGGAACATGCCGTAACCTTCCTGAGAATCTTGCTGCAACTTCCTAACAGCGATCCTCTTGGGTTTCAATCTCTGAGGCGGGGAGTGGTGCCAGCAAAATGCATGCCCTGGAAAACGGAACGCTACTGGAACCTTGCTAGACTGTGGTTGGAATATTGCTGGAACATTGCTGGCAGACTGCTGGAATGGTGGAAACTGGTCAAGCCTTGCTGACCTTGCTAGAACAGTCCTGGAACCTTCCTGCAACCTTGGTGAAACCTGGAACCTTGCTGGAAAATCATTGGCACATTGCTGGAACTCAGCTGGAACCATGTGAGCCCTTGCTGGAACGTGGTGAAACCTTGCTGGAATTTCGCTGGAACCTTGTTGCTGGAACCTCTGGCTAGAATATTTTGCTAACAGGCTGTTTTACCCATTTTTTCGATTTCGTTTTTCTTTTTACATTCTTTTTTGCTTTGCTTAATGTGCCGGTTTGTGAGGTTGGAAGTCTGGTTTGAAATTTGCTGGAACTGTTTTGCAACCTTGGTGGAATCTAAATGAGGACAACTTCGGAATTGTTGGGAGTGTTTTTTTGGGGGCAGGCAATCGAAGACAAGGATGCCTTGCTGAAACTGTGATGCTGGCATCCTTGCTTGAACCTTTGAAGAAACCTTAGCTGGAACCCTGGCATGAACCTTGCTCTCCAGGGTTCCAAGGTTGCAAGGTCAAGGGGCAAAGTTCCAAGCTTGCACCCGGATCCCAAGGATGCAGGTTTCCAAGGTTCTAAAATTATTCAAAATTTCCAAGTTTTTAAGCTTTCAGGGTTCGCTCCAGGTTTTTCAGGGTTCCATGGTTCGAGGATTTAATGACACATGAAGCAACTCTGCACATCAAGCAGAGAAAAATGCAAACTAATACAACAAAACTCAAACTAAATCCGCAAATTTTGTTGAGGCGCCCGGAAAGGTTACTGGAAAACTTCCGGAAAGGAATTTCTGCAAGGTCTCCAGCAAAGCCCGGAACTCTGAAATCTTGGAGCTTTGAAACCATGGAAACCTGCAACGTTGGATTCCTGGAGCCTTGTAACCTTTGAACCTTGGAACCGTGCAACCTTAGAATCCTGCAACCCTGGATCTCCAGAACCCTGGAACTTTCGACTTTTTGCAAGTCTGAAACCTGCACTGGGGACCCTCAGGCTTTGCCTGGGGTTTTGGGTTTTGGGACTCTCACAATATGGATCCCTTCGTCCATGGAATTTTGGAACCAGGAAACTTGGAGTGTTGGAAGTATGTGGCCTTTAGGGTCATGGAATGGTGGAACCCCAAACTTGGCCTCTTGCAACCTTAGAGTTTGCTTTGAACCTTGCACCTTGTGAAACTGTAGAGTTGACGCTTTTCTGTGGATCATACTGCTCACATTTTAAATAGACTTAAGCAAGTCTATTGTGTTTTGCGTTTGCTTTGCATTGCGCTGGTCATTTTGTTGTTGAATCATGGAACTCGTAATCTGCAACCTTGCAATCCTGGAAACCTGCAATTGCGGAATCTTGGAACCCTGCAAAACCTTAGAACCTTGCCTGATGACATTGCAGCCTTGTAATCCTGGAACTTGCTGTTGGGTTGCAAAGCTGGGTTGATTGTACACCGATACCCAATTTTGGTTGGTGGGTTTGTTCAATCCCACGTTACTTCTGGGCAGTGGGTGACGGTTTAGAGGCCAGCAAAAAACAAACATGTGCCAAAGGTTCCGCTGGGCAAGCCTAATATTTGAGGCAAATGATTGAGGAGGCTGTTTTTTTCCATAAGTGGAACCATCTATTGCATTTTTTTTGTTAAAACAAGGTATCTAAAATTGGCCATATTAGATCTCGCATGTTTTGGGTGCAAAATGGGATTTCCTTCTCCTTTGGGTAAACGTCGTAAACGCTAGTCTCAAAGATGGTGGCAGCCATTGTGTCTCCTTCAAATCCTCATCATTATAAGTTGTTCGCCTCATGCGCAAGGTATTTGGTGAGGAAAACCCTAGACCCTACTGCTAATTTTGGCCGCTGGCCAATTTTTTCCGGGTGATGACAGCAAGCCACACCTACATTGCTGGGTGACATTTGGATAACTTCCTTTTGGCAGGTAAGACAAAACACCGCAGGCACCGCGCGACCGATTCACAAAAAAGGAACATTTGTAACAAAACATACATAGCTGTCATCAACATATGTATGTAGATCACATACATGTAATTTACACAATACAGTGTGCAGTATTATACAGTATGTATATACTGTACATAGATACACATATAATATCTCCACTAATCGGGGTTTCTGCTCGATTTTTCAATCAAAATATGGGGCTATGCTTCACCCCGCTGAAACCATGGCTGCAAGCAATCTGAGCGGATGGCCGGTAACTGCCTCAGAACTGGCGGCAGAAATGGATGGACAAACCTAAGTAGGTAGGTAGGTAAGGAGATAGATGAAATGATCAATCGATGGCAAATGACATTCAATTTTGGACTGGGAGGCCGAAACATATTTTTGATTTCTTCCACGGATTTCAATCGTTTTCTGGTTTCGATGCTCAAACAACAGCTTTTACCTTGGTTTTTTTGGCCTTCCGGCGGCCTCACGAAACACCAAACCACCTAAAAAGCAGGGAAACCGGTGCAATTGATCAAGATCTGACCAACGAACCAAACTGTGAATGCTGTGGATGCCGAAGAGTCTCCTGGTGCTGACTCGGGTTCTCACCTCCTTCAACTTGGTGCTTTGAGGCACATGACACTTTTGGTTGCTGCCTTGGAGCAAGTCAAACATTCAAACAAGTCGCCATTGTTGCTGGTTGCACATGTGTTGACTTGCAGTATCGGCAGCTTTGTTGGTGAATTTTCATGACATGTCCAGGTGTTTTTGCAGCTGCCTGTCCCAGACAACTCCTAGGTGTATTTTTCTGGTTTCGATGCACCGCTCAGATTTTCACCAGGCACTCCACCAACATGCTTGACTGTTGACACTCATTTTCACAATGCAGCATGTGCAGCTAAATATTGCGTTGTGACTTGGAAAGGTCGCTTCCGATCTGAGTTGTAACTTCCCTTTCCCATGACTTGCTTACTGAGCAGTGATGAGGCCAAACTTTCAGTGATGCAAGGTTTCATTTGTAAATTGCCTTGGTAGACGATGATTTTCTACAGAAACCTGCAAGCTCCAAGTGCCACCTTGCAGGTGGTTCCGATCCTCGACCACAGAAAACAGTTGTAGACGCTTGGGCACAGCCGACATGATGAAGTCATGCTGTAGCGATTCAGGACCGATTCAGTCCCGCTTTTCCAAGGACAGACCGACGAGTTCCCTGATTCCGGCACTGAGTGCCAGGCTCGGAATCCACGACTCTCTGTCAAGAGAAGCGGTCGGGAAGGACACGGGAAAAGATTCTCACACAGTTGTCCAAAACAAAGACTGGGATGCTTTGTGGATTTTTGGAGCAGGCATGATGACAATCCGTGGAAGTGCATCTGGGCTCATCTCCTTTGGGTAATATCATCTCTTTCATGTGCTGCGCTACTCGGAAGCTTTGAGTTGGAACAGCGTTTGGGATCACTGATCATTGCATACCATGCTAGCTGGACGACGTGAAAAGGTATATAAGAGTTGACCGCAAAGACGACTTAGCACGGAACCTCTCCCAGCCTTGTGACAGGTAGTGCCATAGCTTCCTTGGCCCGAGAAGGTGCTTATTGTGCAATGCCTACGAGACACCCGCAATTGCGTTTCAGTGGTGCATCACAGTATTTGGAGAGTCATTGTGCATCAGCATTGGCATGAATGCAAGTACTAAGGCTAAGGCTGTTGTTGGTCAGTCAGTGCTCATTTGGATGTAGGCACGTGGCGGAGATAAGTTCTATCGAAGTGGACTGCACATTTTGTGTTTGTGTTTATCCAGCATTTTGTCAGTGGCGAAATTCTAGATGCGATCAGGCTTCAATACCCATCAATGGCAAACTCATCATTTCTTGTTGGTAGCAGCAGGCTTGTTTTGGTGTGACAAACCGGAAAAAACCTCAGATTGGTACTGAAGGTAAGCACTTGCCTGCAAGGTGGAAGGATATGGATCCCAACCACAGCGCTTGCGCCGAAGCCGAGCTGCAGTTTTCAACTTAGATGTGGCTGGTGGTTGAATTGGTGGTCGATATGTACAGAATTTTACAGCCAGTATGGTATGCTTTGACTCAGTGTCAAGGCATGTGGTTGTGCAGCTGCCTCACTGCAGGCAACTTCGGAGAAATAGAGACTCCTTTTTCTCTTTTCGGAACCCTGGATGAAAATGTGGTGCATGATGGTTTCAAATAGATGCACCCATAAAAGGTAAAATGGGACAACTGGGGAAGGTTCATTATTGGCTTCACCACATGCAATCCTCACAACATGACAGACAGCTTAGAGGCTTAGAGGTTTAGATGCCACGTGATTATTTGATGGGCATAGTCGGAGTAATGCTGATCATTTGTCGCCAACTTTGTTGCTGCGGTCTATATCTCGTGTCAAGGGGCAGTGGCTCATCTTTGCCAGATGAAGGCTGGCTTGCCACGGATGAATGCCTGGCAAAAAGACATGGAGCAACAGCAGACAGTAAATGCAACGAAGCCCAGCACAGGGGAAAAAAACACCCTCTTTATGTTTTGTTTCTAATTGAATGATGGAACCACGTTTTTGAGGGTTTGCCTTGGAGGCTTTTCGTGCCACTGTCTTCCAGAAGTTGTTCGATGTGATTCAAGCAGGAGCGTCAGTTTCTGTTTAATGAAATCTGGCTCGCTGGTCTCTTGATCACGTATTTGCTACCTCAGATACTCAAGGGTCATGGATTGTTTTTGGTTCAATTTGGTTCATGTTTCAATATCTTTCAATATGTTCCAATCATTTCTAGTTTACTCAAGTCCAGCATAGTCCCAGATCGCAGGACCGGCGATTTGGCCTCCAGGACGCACGATGGAGAGTGCTAGCAGAACATTGGTGCTTTTGGGTTTTCCCAAACCCATCGGTGAGATGGGCAAATAACGAAGCAAGTGCCAGCAATTCAGGCCTCGAAGTTCGCACAATGACTAGCAAGCGGAAAAGAATCAGTTGCCATTGCAACAGACCTGAGTTGGATGTCCTCCTGCGATTTCACAGATTTGGCGAAAGGAATGCAAATCGGTGCGACTTATTTGAGGCCATAGATAAACTTGACATGTGATGACATGAGTACATGCTCAGTGCTCGAACCCAGTTGTTTTTTTTTCGACATGCAGGCTCAAAAAGGTGTCAGATTACATGGTTCGAGCACGGTCTTGGACCACTTTGATCTCCTTGCTCTGCCTCGCCATGCAGGGCGCTTTGAAGTCTTCCCCAGCCTTGGTGGTGAGATCTTCAAGACATCTTGGCAGTGCAAGTTCCTGCTATGCAGCCATGAAGCCCGGGACCCCGTTGGTTCCACACGTCATCCATCGCAGACCTGTGGGTGCTGCAGATTTGGCCATCGACATCAAGTTCGCTGGAATATGTCATTCTTGTGACTCACACCCGCCTTGGTGGTCATTCCCTGCTCACTCGCTCAGGTCTTGCCACCCTTGGCTGCATCCTCAGAACCCATCGAGGAAGTGAGGATTCCTGGCCGGTATAAAAATTGGTCGAAAAATACGCGAACGAAGGTTTGGCTTAAGTCGACAGACTTCAGGTTCTGAAAAAGTTTTTAAAGGCATGGCCCAAATCGACCAGAGTATGCCCAGGATGGACCATGTACGCTTGGGATGTATGCTTTCCTTGAGCATTCAGTATCCTCGAAGCCTGATGTGTGATGGAGTACTAATTTTAATTGAATCGCTTTGGCTGGCAGGTTTGCAGTGCAAAGTGAAGTGCATGTGAGCCTGTAGCACAAGCATCTAGTAAAAACTGTTTGCTACTTGTCAAGGCCTTGAGCCTTGCAAAATGCAAATCGACTTTGATCAAAAAGCTCCATGCACAGAGTCAAAAATTTGTCTACACTGCACATGTTCTCTGGCATTCCTTGCAGCTGACCAGCAGCTTTGTCTGTGTTGACATCAGGTGTCACCAAGTTTGAATAGTTGGAAGATCTTGCGTGGTTGGAAAAATATTGGAAAAAGGCTGTGAAGGCCAGGCAAATTTCGACCAGAACAATTAAAAACAAATCTATGCTCTCTAACATTTTCTATCGTGCTTCACTGATGCTTGTGGGTCGTCTTACTTCTTGAGTTGTTTCAGAACAAAATAACCAAAGCAGGTGTCAGCAGTTGGAGGTGAAGACTATGAAAACAAATACACGTGGTCGAGATATTTGGCTCAAGCAAACCGCGATTTTGCAATTTGACATGGCCATGATTTCAAAAGAAATGACTCCACCGAACAAACCCTTGGATCTTGATGTGAGGGTCCGCAGTGACAAAAGCTTGGAGATTCGTTGGGAAGGATCACATGGAGGATGCAATGACTCCTATCAGTTGGAGATTTACCACTTTGAATTTGGTGGGCCCATGATTCACGCTGATCACTCGACTGTCATGGAAGTGAAAGGTCTTGCAGCACATGTGTTGCACCCGGAAAACCTTTCAAAGGACTCCCCTTGGGTCGTGAAGGTTGGAGTGAGGACCAAGTCCAACGACTTGTTGAGCGACGCGCTTGTGAAGCAGGTGTGTTGGGACGGTGAATTGTCAGCCGAAGACACAGAGAAAGACCTGAAGGAAAAGATGCCTAAGTTGAAGAGTGAACTTGAAGGTTTCGTTGCTGTCAGAGGCAAACTGAGATTTCTACTGTTGGGAGGTCAGCATCATGGCAAGTCCTCTTTTGCCAACCATTTGTATCGCTGCTTCAACTGTGATTTGAGTCTCAATGACCAGATGGATGTGGCATCAGCTGGAGCAGAAGAAAAGACAGTAGAAACGAAGAGCCTCACCGTGCCGCTGAATGGCAAAGATGTCGCGTTCATTGACACTCCGGCCTTTGCCAATATGAGTGACGATGCTGTTGGAAAACTCCAGACGGTGATTTCATCTCACTTTCAGGATGGGACTCGCCGAAGAGATCTCCCACAACACGAGCTCAGCTGGTTCAGCAAGCCGCCCCATGGAGCGATAGTGGTCATGTCGCTCGTTCATTGGCGCGACCAACCAGATGAGATGCAGAAGTACTTGGAGAAGATGGCCCGGGCCTTCAAGAACGCCTCAAGTGGTAAAGTGGCCTTCCCTTATGTCGTTGCCTGTACTCACTGCGATGTTTTCTTGAAGGATTGTCAGAAAGAAGATCCTGCGAAAGAATTGCAGAAAGCAGTGGAAGAGATCGGAAAAGCGGCTTTGACGGAGCATGTGTTCCCCATCACCAGCTACAAGAAGAAAGGTTCTGGAAGTGCTCGCAACAACGAAGCAACTCTTGATCTCGTGTCCCAACTCTTGACCAAGGCCAAGCGTGAGAACACGGCAACAGTACAGAACCGGAATGTACGGAAGTGCGGTTTGGTAGTCTTGTCCTTGGCAGCGGCACGACTGTTGGGAAAACTACTGATATGCTGAGGCGAGGCAGTCATGCCAGGCACTTGTAGTACATGTGCCAGGAAATTTACAGATAGCAGTCGCAGCTGGCCTTTTCTTGAGAGATTGCCAGAAGTTGCACGCGGCCTGAAAAACGCAGACTTTTTTGGTTTGATTATTTCATAAGGGCCAGCAAGAAATGTCCACACATGTGGTACATGCGTGTGACGTGTGCGTTTGAGAGTATTGCTGCGTGAGAAAATGTTTGGGATGGTTGGGCGTGTCTTCATTGACCCAGTTCTGCAGCGACATTCAGCTCTGCAAGTCACACGCTTGGTGTTGATACTTTGCTACTGTTTGTATGTTTGATATGTTTGATGGCCAAGATGAAAATGCGATGTAGCTTTGAGCTTTGCGGTCTGCAAATGTGGCTGATAGTGCGATTCAGAGGCGCTGGGCCCACACCATCATCCACAAACATGGTTGGCAACAAGTGCTATCAATTGCTATCACATCATCAAAGTTGAGCGGCAGCTCATCTTAAGCTGCTTGTGACAAACCGTACACGGGTGACAGAAAGAAGCATGAACTCATGAGAAAGCCAAGCATGTCAGTTTTGGTTGCGTTTTCTTTTGATGCCCTGCTAGTCACCGCCGGCGCAACAATGAGTCACCTGATGACAGTGATAAGATGGGACGTCTATCGATCTGGAGGCCACAGTGTGAAAGATGTGACATCACTTGATTTCAGCTATATAGTTGTTTCATGTTTCAGCTACTCAACAGACATATCTGACAGGTTACCTTGGCTTATTCCAACAACTCAGCGGCAGCGCGGAAGCCATGTTGGTGGCTGAATGGATGCATTGCCTCCGCATGGGCCTTGGATTGGAGCAGCTGTGTTTTCAATAGCTTGGGGACCAAGCACAGCATTTTTTTTGGCAATTTCTTACATTTACCGTTTACCATTTAATGATGTTTAAGGATATGATCATCACCGTGTCCAAAGTGAGTGGCGAAATCCTCCAAGGTGCAGAAGAGCTTCAGTGGCGGCTTCGCGCATCTTTGATGCCGGCATCATGCCTTGTTCACGGGTTCTTTGACTTGATTACATCTTGTTCAGTGCCACCAGATGAAGACCAATGCGCTAGAAACACATGTGAATGGTTTGACGATTTCAACAGACATGTCTGCAGCCTGAGATCCGCGTATGAAACGAGAACTTGCACCTCAAACTTGTGGCAACCAAGTTCTTGGTACAAGCAAAGAAGTCTTGGTATCTTGCGGTGTTCATGAGTCTGTAGTGTCCGTTGCAAAATGTTGCTTTCTTCCTTTGACACAGTGTCGCAACTAATCTCTCTTTTCTCATCTTTTCCGATTCTTGATGGTCCTTGAGCTGTGATACTTCTCTGCCAATATTGCCTGAGGCAAGCCTAGCAGAGGCCGTGGAAGATTCTCACAGACGTTTGCTGTGTTCAAATGAGTGGAGACAGTGATGTGTGAAGATGTGTGGCAGCAAACCAAGAAAATCCTCAAGCGCGGAATGCATCGTGTGGGGAGTACAGCTGTGTGATTGGCATATCAGTTTTAGATCGCTTGAGTCTTCAATTGCAACCAAGCCAGACAAGCTGGCTAGTTTTTCCAGCCTCAGTTGGTGTTCAGGGTGTCCCGGGGGAGTGTTTTGCAGGGTAATGTACCAGGTCGCAGACGGCCTGGTCCGTGATATTGGGGTTAATTGGGGTTTAATATTACTAGGGCTAAATAAGTACACAAATAGATCAATAGAAAGGCAGACAATAGATGGATGGAGATTAGACCGAGACATAAACATTTATCGATAGCTGGATGACAGCTAGATAGAGAGGTATGGAGAGATAGCTAGCCAGATAGATAGATCGATAGATAGATAGAACGGTCGCGACGGCTTGGCTGCCTGGAAGACATGGGTGGATGGATGGACGGATAGATTGCACATAGCTACGTAGATGCAGAGATGGGGGCATGGAGAAAGAGGGAGAGAGAGAGACAGAAAGAGAGAGTGAAAGTTAGGTTGATGCATGGATGGCTTGACGGAAGGCTGGACAGATAGGTTGCTAGATAGATAGCTAGAGGGCTACAGGTCATGGAAGCTTTGTCATCTCTATTTGGCTACAAGCGGATGACAGCTACCCCGCTTGATGTGAGATGGAGGCATGGACCGGTGGATAGAGTGAGAGATAGATAGGATGGTAGACAGATTGCTTGCTATAGACTGAGAAATGCTTCTGAGGTATTTTCTGACTTACTCGTTGCACGCATAGTGACAGTAGTCAGCCGCGCTAGCACGCCTTGTTTCGTTGTGGCTACCCCCGTTGCCATGCTGCACGTGGCCGTGCCACCTGGGAGGCTCGGTGCCACCTGCGTATATGGAGCCTATGCTTGGCCTATGTTGATCCATGTTAGATATTCGAGCCATGTTGAGCTTCTTTTAAGCCAAGAACGGCGTGTTCCTTTTAAGCCTTTACCTGGGCCAAAAGGAACGATCATGTCGGGACCATGTTGGGCGTATATGGAGCCTATGTTGGGCGTACGTTGATCCATGTTAGGCTCTTGGAGGCTATGTTGGGGCCATATTCGAGCCATGTTGAGCTTATGTTAAGACAAGAACGGCGTGTTCCTTTTAAGCCTTTTTCCGGCCCAAAGGAACGATCATGTCGGGACCATGTTGGGCGTATATGGAGCCTATGTTGGGCGTACGTTGATCCATGTTAGGCTCTTGGAGGCTATGTTGGGGCCATATTCGAGCCATGTTGAGCTTATGTTAAGACAAGAACGGCGTGTTCCTTTTAAGCCTTTTTCCGGCCCAAAGGAACGATCATGTCGGGACCATGTTGGGCGTATATGGAGCCTATGTTGGGCGTACGTTGATCCATGTTAGGCTCTTGGAGGCTATGTTGGGGCCATATTCGAGCCATGTTGAGCTTATGTTAAGACAAGAACGGCGTGTTCCTTTTAAGCCTTTTTCCGGCCCAAAGGAACGATCATGTCGGGACCATGTTGGGCGTATATGGAGCCTATGTTGGGCGTACGTTGATCCATGTTAGGCTCTTGGAGGCTATGTTGGGGCCACATTCGAGCCATGTTGAGCTTATGTTAAGACAAGAACGGTGTGTTCCTTTTAAGCCTTTTTCCGGCCCAAAAGGAACACGTCGTTTTTGGATCATGTCGGGACCATGTTGGGTGTATATGGAGCCTATTTTGGGCCTATGTTGATCGATGTTAGGCTCTTGGAGGCTATGTTGGGGCCATATTCGAACCATGTTGAGCTTATGCAAAGCCAAGAACAGCATGTTCTTTTTAAGAACTCCAATTTTGAAGGCGCTACGCGCTGGAAATTTGCTGCGGTAGGGTATCGATTCCCCCTCGGTCTGAGATAGGTAGGCAGTCAGAGAAATCGATAGAGAGAGAGAGAGAGAGACATGTTCCTTAAAAGACTAGAGATACGTAGCTGAGCAACAGTTTTAGGAAGGCGACCACTGGAGAACTCCAGTTTTGAAGGTGTTACACGCAGTCGTGATGCTTGCGGGGTTGCTGCAACTGGAGAACTCCAATTTTGAAGGCGTTCTGCGCAGGAAGTTTAATGCTCTCAGTCGTGATGCTTACGGGGTTGCTCCAACAGAGGAGCTCCAATTTTGAAGGTGTTGTGCGCAGGGCATTTGCTGCAGTAGGGTATCGATTCCCCCTCAGTCCGGTTTCTAGCCAGTTAAACAAATACATGGAGAAAAATATATTGCTCGAGACAGTGAGGATACGCGCGCCACCAACAAATTTTGAGGATGTTTGCTTCGAAACTTTCTGTGCAGTTAGGGCTACGCTACAACTGGAGGATTTTTCAACTTTGAAGGTCTTACACGCAGGCAATTTGCTGTGCGCAGGGGTTTTCATTCTGAGAGCTGGCTTTCGTTCCCCTCTTCTCAGGTTGTCAGTATTCCGGATCGTCTTTTGAACCGATCTTCAGAAATGGTTTAACAACACATGCAACACTTTGTTGGGCACAGCTTGCGGTGGAGGCATTCTTTGAGACCAGGCACTTTGCAGCTTGATGGGTTCGTGTTCAGGCTGGTTTATCATGGTTCCTTTGTGCAGAGACTCTGTCGAGGCATGCTTTTTGAATTTCTATGACATGACGACATGCTCTGCCCACATCATGGTATCCAGAAGTAAAAAATACAACTGTCAAGGGTACAGTGGAATCCGCTGTTTTTGTGAAACAAACTGCGTCAACTCTTGACCTGCCGGCACTCAAGCCACCAAATCAATCCAAAACAGCGAAGTTTCGGTCACCTGTTTGCTTTGTGGAAGAGCAGCTGCATGAGTGGGATGTCAGCATTTGACAGCTAACACTGTTTGGTGTGCCTGGCATAATTTTTCATTCTTTTTTGACTGGGAACTTGTCTGTGTCCGAATGGCGGCTGCCCTGCCACCTCGACATCTGGTTTTCTCCACGTGCCTTGGACCCCACTGGAGCGTCCGTTATAGTTTCCAGGTCGCGACAAGGGCCGGTGCAATAAGTCTTGTCATGTCCTGTCCTTTTTTGACTTGGAGTAGATGTGCAAGAATTTGGATTTTGTTGTTGGGTGAATTCTTTTCTGCTCGCACGAAGGAGCAAAGAGGCCTTGTGGAGCTACGAACGGCACTTGAAGCAGAAGGGAGACGGGCCGGTGGAGCTGATTCTGTTCTCAGAGCAGGAAGATCTGAATGTCAAAGTGCTGGTTGACAAGCTGCATGGAAGTTCGAGCTCTGCGCAAGTGTCAGTTCTTCTGATGCTGACTTGGTCATCCAGTTATTTGTGGCTGGACCGGGAGCACCATCCCAAAAATGTGGAACTTTGCACCATGCTGAAGCGATTTTCCAGGAGACTCAACTTTGTGATTTGTCCCACTTCGAGAGCTACTCGAGACGAATGGGAAGCGCAGAGTGGAAACGCAGAGTCTTGATGTGCCGGTGAATGGCACAGATGTCGCGTTCATTGACAGTCCTGCCTCTGCCAACATGAATACGGAGACCGCCGGAAAGCTTCAGACTTTGCTTTCAAGTGGCATTGTGGATGGGAAGCGTCGAGACAAACTCTCGCCAGATGAGCGCAGTTGGTTCAGCAAGCCGCCCCATGGCGCGATTGTGGTCGCCTCACTCTGCCACTGGCGCGACCAGACAGATGAAATGAAGAAGTACTTGGAGAAGATGGCAGACGTCTTCAAGAATGCCTCAGGTTGCAAAGTGGCCTTCCCTTATGTCGTTGCCTGTACTCACCGTGATGTTTTCCTGCGAAAGAGTTGCAGAACAGCAGTGGAAGACATCGGAAATCGGAAGTGCCCGCAACAACAAGGCGATGATTGACCTCCTCTCCCAACTTTTTACCAAGGCCAAGCGTGAGAACACTGCAAAAGTGCAGGAGTGGAATAGAACAGGGATTTGGTACTTGATGGTGCTGATGGTTGTTATTTTTTTGGTGGTGCTAAGAGCCTCCAAATGATGCTTGTGAGCTTCGACTAGTGAGGCAATCATGCCGGGCACTTGTAGTACATGTGCCTATAGGCCTATAGGGCTTCCAGAAATTTTGAAGAACAGCAGTCGCAGCAAGCCCTTCCATTTTTCAGTAGCTTGCTAGAGATGTGATAATATCACAGCAGTGTTCACTTGTTTAAGATGGGCCACAGAGAACTGACGACTGCCCTGTGTTAAGATTTCAATGCCGTATATGATACACGCGGGCGACCCAAACACTGTCGAGGAGAGGTGCTCTGTAAAAAAGGCCATGGCACATCTTGCAGGATTGAGAACCCTGCGCATGACTTTGCAGCTATAAGTCTCTACTTGAAATCAACTAGAACCATACAAGCGGAGTTCATGCTCGAACCTTTTCATTGCATTCTTGATGATCGACTCTCAGATCGCTTCCTTTTCAACTTGCTTTCGCTTGTTGGCCCGATTTTCCACGTCTGCTGATCATCATTGGAATTGTTGCGCAAGTCTGGTGGGGCAGCGCCATGTGCAGGCTAAGACCGTCGCTGCGTGAAGGTGCACACTTAGGTGTGGGTCAACAAGTTGTCCCTGTGTGTGTCAAAGTTGAGTGCCCCAATGATCTTTTACTAAAGATAAGGTTCACTACACCAATACTGAAATCCGTCGTTTTTATGACCTCACAGTTTGTCCTAGATCTGTCACATGCTTTCCATCATACGTACTCTCCAGTGGAGTGCAGGTGCCCGAGATGGTTGAGCATTCAGATCCGTCATATTGCAAGATACAGACACCGTCCTGAGGTCTTGACAGTAGCAGTACCACCTCTAATTCTCATCAAAAGAACCAAGGCAAAAGCGACTGGCATATTTGTTGTGGGTTCAGGCGATCTGGAAGATTTGGAGATTGCTTCAATTGCTGCAGCCTCAGACGTGCTTGAAAGACTGGACGTAATGTGAATCTTGGATGAGTCACCCAAAGGATGCGTCAGACGCATCATGATCTGTCAACGACTCTGTGGGGAAAGGGATTTCTTGGGTGAGGTGTGTCAAAGCTTTGGATTTTTGAAGATGCACTGCTCTTCGCACCTTTCAGCCAGTGCAGAGCTCCCGTTCTGAGGCCTGTGCTAGCGGAAGGCCAGTGGAGTCTACCGCGATGCTTAGTGTTTTCTTGAGCTGCTGAAAAAGTCACCTCAACAGGTAGCATGGGTCGCTGCCTTTTGTGTTCTGTGGAGGCAGCGGGATGTCAATGTTTTGACCTGTCACACGTTTATCCATCAACTCACTTGCTGTGTTTGCAGCAGTGTTTCGGACCTTTCTAGTTAGGAACCAATCTGTATTCCCAATGACGTCTGCCCTGCCACCTCAACATTTGGTTTTCTCAACGTGCCTCGGACTCGAGAAGGGAGCGTCCGTGATGGTTTCCATGTTGCAGGGTCGTACTTAGTCTAATAAGGGAGGCAGATGCCAATCAAACAGGCATCTCCGATGCTTGGGTTCTCGTTTAGCTTCCTTCGCCGCGGGGGGAGCTCACCTGGGGGAGACGGACGAGCGTGGATGGACTGTGAAGCATGGAATGGCTTGGGGCGAGCTCCGTTGGAGACGGAAGTGACGACAGGGTGGACGGACGGGAAACCGTGGGAGATAGCTTGGGGCGACGCTGGGGGTTCGCTTGAACATTGCGTTTTTCTCGCTTGGGCGTTTGATTTTGGATCGCTTGTGCGTTTGATTTTGCGTTTGATTTTGGATCGCGATCGTAGAGCCCGTGGAGCCCGTGGAGCCCGTGGAGCCCGTAGAGCCCGTGGAGCCCGTAGGGCCCGCAGAGCCCGTAGTGCCCGTAAGGCCCGTGAGACCCGTGAGACCCGTGAGGGGCGTAGAGGGGGGCATGCTATTGTCCATGAAACAGCGGCCAGTGGAAGGCATTGGAGCGAATTGTAGCAGAACCACTTTCTTCCAGGGATCCCCACCACCTGACATTTTTGGAACATACATTGTGACATTCTATCTGGCATTCTTTCGTGCATTATATCCCACAATCATTCTGGCATCTTTCTAGCTGACATACATTTGAACATTCTATCTGACATTCTATCCGGCATTTTTCAATCATATGTTCAAACATTCTTTTTGGCTGTCTGCCTAGCATTATATTCGACCCTTATTCTGGCACCTTTCCAATTGACATATATTTATACAATCTATCTGACATTCTATCTGGCCTTTTTCTTACATATATTCAGACATTCTATTTGGCATTCTTTCTAGCAGCCTATTTGACACATAGTTTGACATTCTATCAAAAGTCTATCCAATATTCACTGTGGTAGTATATCTAACAAATAAGTTTACATTCTATCCGGCATTCTTTCTGGCATCTATTCTAACATCCCATCTGACATGCTTAGTGGCACATGTTCGGGTCCGTGCGCGCCCAGACTGAGCTGGAAAAATAGAAGTCATGTTAGACAGTGAAGTGCGTAGCAACGACAAACATAGATGGAAGTTGAGTTGGAAATCCAAGAGCGTAGCGACAACATACGGATACGGAATTAGTAGGACGGGTGCGTGGTGGAAAGCCAAGAGCGTAGCAGCAGAAACATAGTCGGAAGTTATGTTGGAAAGCCAAGAGCGTAGCAGCAAGAACATAGTAGGGAGCTGTGTTGGAAAGTCAAGAGCGTAGCAGCAGGAACGCAGTCGGAAGGTGTGTTGGAAAGCCAAGAGCGTAGCAGCAAGAACGCAGTAGGAAGTAATATTTGAAAGTCAAGAGCATAACAACAACAAACAGGAAGTTTTGCGTGAAAGCCAGGAGTGCAGCAGCAAGAACATAATAGGACTTTATACTAGAAAGCCATGAGCATTGCAACAGCCAACGTTGTAGGACGAAGTAATGGTGGAAATCCAAGAGCATAACAGCAGAAAAGTAGTGGGAAGTTATGTTGGAAAGCCGAGAGCGTAGCAGCAGAAATGTAGTTGGAACTTACGATGGAAACCCCAGAGTGTAGCAGCCGGAGCGTAGTAGGAAGTAATATTTGAAAGCCAAGGGCGTAGCAACAACAAACGGGAAGATATGTTGGAAAGACGAGAGCGTAGCGGCAACATACGGATACGTAATTAGTAGGACGGGTGCGTGGTGGAAAGCCAAGAGCGCAGCAGCAAAAACATAGTCAGAAGTTTTGTTGGAAGGCCAAGAGCGTAGCAGCAAGAACGTAGTTGGAAGTTACGTTGGAAACCCCAAAGCGTAGCAGCAGGAACGTACTAGGAAGTAATATCGAAGCAACAACAAAGGGGAAATTATGTTGGAAAGCCAAGAGCGTAGCAGCAAGAACGTAGTAGGAAGTAATGAGTGAAAGTCAAAAGCGTAGCAACAACCAACAGGAAGTAATGCGAGAAAGTCAGGAGCATTCCAGCAACAAACATGATAGGGCGAGTTTGTGGTGGAAAGACAAGAGCCTCGCAGCAGAAACATAGTCGTAAGTTATGTTGGAAACCCCAGAGCGTAGCAGCAAGAACGTAGTAGGAAGTAATGTTTTAAAGTCGAGAGGGTAGCAACAAAAAATAGGTAGTTGTGTTGGAAAGCCAAGAGTATAGCAGCAAAAATGTAGGAGGTCAAGAGCGGAGCAGTAACAAACACAATATGGGGAGCTATGTTGGAAAGTCAAGAGAAGTAATGTTCGAAAGCCAAGATCGTAGCAGCAAGAACGTAGCAGGAAATGATGTTTCAAAGCCAAGAGCCTAGCAACAACAAACAGGAAATTATGCTGAGCCCAGTAAATAATCCAAATTTCGGTATAAATAAAAAAAATAGATAGATAAATAAATAAACATATATATATATTTATGTATGTATGTAAATCTAATCTAATCTAATGTAAGGCAATGTAAGGTAGTGTAATGTAATGGTATGTATGTATGTATGTATGTATGTATGTAAGTATATAATGCATGTAATGCATGTAATGTATGTAGGTATGTAACGTATGTAATGCACGTATATTGACATGTAAAATATCTATATTTAATTATAGTCAAAGAGTCGGATACTTAGTATTGTTAAGTACAAGTGCACCCAATATTCTTTGCATCATTCTGAAACCGTACGGCCCGTAAGGCCCATAGAGCCCGTGGAGCCCGTAGAGCCCGTAGAGCCCGTAGCGGCCGTAGATCCCGTAGAGTCTGTGGAGCCTGTAGAGCCCGTAGAGCCCGTAGATCCCGTAGAGCCCGTAGAGCCTGTGGAGCCTGCAGAGCCTGTAGAGCCTGTAGATCCCGTAGAGCCCTTAGAGTCCGTAGAGCACGTGGAGCCCGTGGAGCCCGTAGATCCCGTAGAGCATGTGGAGCCCGTGGGGCCCGTGGAGCCGGTAGTCTCCAACGGAGCTCGCCCCAAGCTATTTCCCACGGTTTCCCATTGTCCACCGTGTCCACGCTTCCGTGTCGCTGCCTCTCAGCGGAGCTCGCCCCAAGGCCATGCTCACTTGGACATTTCACTTTGGCTTACTTGAAGCTTTTGGCTCACTTAGAGCTTTGTAGGCTGACCTGAACATTAGATTGCGGCTCACTTGAATAGACACTTAGACACCCTTGGGGAGAGCTCCGTTGGGAGGGAGCGAGACGGAAGCGTGCACCGTGGACGGATGGGAAACCGTGGGAAACAGCTTGGGGAGAGCTCTGTTGGGAGGGAGCGGGATGGAAGCGTGGACATGGACGGGAAACTGTGAGAAATAGCTTGGGGAGAGCTCCGTTGGGAGGGAGCGATATAGTGAGAATCTAGAGCTGTTGGCACGGGTTTTCAGGACAAATTCCATCAACGCGACTGTGCCGAAAAACTGTGCGCCCAAGACTTGTCAAGCGGCGTGCAAGCACTGGGCGATGGGACGTGCATAGCTTCGTTGGCAGGGAGCAAGGCTAAAAGAGCAGAGCTGTTGGCACGGGTTTTTCAATACAATTTCATCAATACGATTGTTCCGAAAAATTGTGCGCCCAAGACTTGCCAAAGTTTCCAAACCCTGGGCCATGGGACATGCATAGCTTCGTTGGCAGGGAGCGAGACTGAAAGAGCAGAGCTGTTGGCACGGACTTTTCAGGACAGATTCTATCAACGCGATTGTCCCGAAAAACTGGTGCCAAAGACTTCTCAAACGGTGTCTAAAGGCTGGGCAAAGGGACGTGCCGGACATGCATGGGAAAAGTTCTTTGCTGGAGGGTTGTTTTCGCTCCTTTCGCAGCGAAGCAAACTAAACGAGGACCCAAGCATAGGATATTGATCAGCGTAAACGGACAGGTGGGGAAATAGCTTGGGAAGAGCTCTGCTGGGAGGGAGTGGCACTGAAAATGCGGAGCTGTTGGCACGGGTTTTACACAGAGCAGCTTTTACACAGAGGAGCTTTACACAGAGGAGCGTTACACGGAAGGTCTTTTACACAGAGAAGCTTGTACACAGGGAGGACTTTACACGCAGAATCTTTTACACAGAGAAACTTTTACACAGGAAAGGTTTTACACGCAGAAGCTTTTACACAAGAAGTCTTTATACAGAGTAGTCTTGACACAGAGAAGCTTGCACACACAGAGGCTTTTACACAGAGAAGTCTTTTACACAGAGCAGCTTTTACACAGAGTAGCTTTTACACGGAAAAGCTTGTACACTCAGAGGCTTTGACACAGAGAAGTCTTTACACAGAGGAGCTTTTACACAGAGAAGCTTGTACACACAGAGGCTTTTACAGAGAGAAGGCTTTTACACAGAGAAGTCTTTGCACAGAGTAGCCTTTACACCGAGAAATCCTTGTTACACAAAGGAGATTTACACACAGAAACTTTTACACACAGTGATGTATTTACACACAGGAAGTTTTACACACAGAAGCGTTTACGGCGCACTGAAACTTTTGCACAGTGCAGCTTTTACACACAGAAGCTTTTACACAAAAAAACCGTTACACAGAGAAGTTTTTACACACAGAGGCTTTTGCACAAGGAAGCTTTTACACAGGAAAGCTTTTACACACAGAAGCTTTTACACAGAGAAACTTTTTGCACAGAGAAGTCTTACACAGAGAAGCTTTTATGCACAGACGGGTTTGCACAGATAAGTCTTTGCACAGAGGAGTTTTTGCACAAAGTTTTTACACACAAAAAACGTTTACGCACAGCGGAGCTTTACACAGAAGCTTTTGCACGCAGAAGCTTCTGCACAGGACAGCCTTTACACAGAGAAGCTCTTACACACAGAAGTTTTTACATACAGAAGTTTTTGCACAAAAAACCTTTACACAAAAAAAATACACAGAAAGTTTGACACACAGAGGCGTTTACAGAGAGGAGACTTGACACAAGGACGCGTTTACACACAGAAGCCTTTACGCACAAAAGCTTTTTTGCACAGAGTAGCTTTTACACAGAGAAGTCTTTACACAGCGAAGCCTTGACACAGAGAAGCCTGTACACACAGGGGCTTTTACAGAGAGAAGCCTTTTATACAGAGAAGTCTTGACACACAGGAGCTTTGACATAGAGAAGTCCTTCCACTAAGGAGATTTACACACAGAAGCTTTTACACCCAGACGTGTTTACACACAGAAGGTTTTACAAACAGAGGCTCTTACGGCGCACAGAGACTTGTACACAGAGCAGCTTTTACACACAGAAGCTTTTACACAAACAAGCCTTTAGACAGAGAAGTTTTTACACACAGAAGCTTTCACACACAGAAGCTTTTTACACTCAAACGTCTTACACAGAGGAGCTTTTACGCACAGACCCGTTTACACAGAGAAGCCTTTACACAGAGGAGCTTTTGCACACAGGAGCCTTTTACGCACAGAACCTTTAGCACAGAGTAGCCTTTACACAGAGAAGTCTTACACAGAGAAGCTTTTACGCGCAGATGCGCTTACACATAGAAGTCTTTACACAGAGGAGCTGTTAGGCACAGGCGCGTTTACACAGAAGAGTCTTTACAGAGAGGAGCTTTTGCACACAGAATCTTGCACACACACACACAAAGATGCGTTCACACACAGAAGGTTTTACAAACAGACAGGTTTACGGCGCACAGAACTTTTACATAGAGCAGCTTTTACGCAGCGAAGCTTGTACACACAGGGGAGCTTTTATACACAGAAGCTTGTACACAAATAACTTTTTTGCACAGAAACTTTTACACACAGAAGCTTTTACACACCGAAGCTTTTACACAAAAGACGGGTTTACACAGAGGAGTCTTTACACAAGGAGGCGTTTACACAGGGAAGCTTTCACACACAGAAGCTTTTACACAGAGTAGTTTTTATACAGAGAAATCTTTACACAAAGAAGTCTTGACACAGTGAGGCTTGCACACACACAGAGGCTTTTACACAGAGAAGCCTTTTACACAGAGCAGCTTTTTCACAGAGGAGCTTTTACACAGAGGAACTTTCGCACAGAGAAGCTTGTACACTCAGAGGCTTTGACACAGAGAAGTCTTTCACACAGAGAAACTTTTACACACAGAAGCTTTTACACAAAGAAACCTTAGCGCAGAGCTTTTACACACAGAAGCTGGCACGCAAAGAAACTTTAAAAAAAAGAAACTTTTACACACAGAGGACGTTTTACGCAGAAGCTTTTACGCACAGAAACTTTTATACAGAGAAGCCTTTTACACAGAGCAGCTTTTTCACAGAGGAGCTTTTACACAGAGGAACTTTCGCACAGAGAAGCTTGTACACTCAGAGGCTTTGACACAGAGAAGTCTTTCACACAGAGAAACTTTTACACACAGAAGCTTTTACACAAAGAAACCTTAATGCAGAGCTTTTACACACAGAAGCTGGCACGCAAAGAAACTTTAAAAAAAGAAACTTTTACACACAAAGGACGTTTTACGCAGAAGCTTTTACGCACAGAAACTTTTATACAGAGAAGCCTTTTACACAGAGCAACTTTTTCACAGAGGAGCTTTTACATACAGACTTTGTTACGCAAAGAACGTTTTACACACAAAAACTTTTACACACAGAAGCTTTTACACACAGAAGTTTTTTCACAAAAAATCCTTTACACGCAGGAACTTTTACACACAGAAACTTGTACGCACAGATGCGTTTACACTCAGTAGCTTTTACGCGTGGAAACTTTTGCACAGAGAAGTCTTTACCCATCTTTCATCATGCCTCATTTTTCATGATCATTCACCATCTGTCATCTTCATATCTTTGTTTTCATGCTCTTTTGGTCAACTTCCTCTGTCGTTTAGTTTTCATTTCGCACGGTGTTCTGTCCGTCCACGCTTCGTCCTCGCTCCCTCCGCGGCGAAGCAAACTAAATGAGAACCCAGGAATACATAGCGACTAGAAAGATGGGATAGAGTTAATTACATTAGCAGAAATAGCGACTGGAAAAATGTAGACGTAGCGGACACAGCATGCTGTGGTGAATTGTGACCCCTGATACCATCAGTGCGCACAATGTTTAGTAAAGATCTTATGTCGATTTCGTGCAGAGCACAGCTGCCCACACCACAAGAATTTTTAAAAAGGCGTGCTGCGCGCCGTCTTGCTTTTGGGTTCTCTGGCCCACCTTGTTTTGTCTCATTTTCTTTTGCGCTAAGGAGCAAAGAGGCCTTGTGGAGCTACGAGGGGCACTTAAAGAAGGAGAAGAAGGGAGACGGGCCGGTGGAGCTGTTTCTGTTTTCAGAGCAGGAAAATCTGAATGTCAAAGTGCTGGCTGACAAGCTGAATGGAAGTTCGAGCTCTGCGCAGGTGTCAATTCTTCTGATGCTGACTGGGTCATCCAGTTATTTGTGGCTGGACCGGGAGCACCATCCCAAAAATGTGGAACTTTGCACCATGCTGAAGCGATTTCCCAGGAAACTCAACTTTGTGATTTGTCCCACTTCAAGAGCTACTCGAGATGAATGGGAAACGCAGACCTCACAGGCGCCGGGCATCTTTGGCGATTTCTGGGACAACAATGTCTCCGTGTGGGATGGCTTTGACCGTGATGTTGCCTCAAAAAACCAGATTTGCAGCTTGATTTGCACAGAGGGCAAGGGCAAAGAGGAAACCGTGCTAAGCCAGCCGTGGAAGTTGAAGTACTCCCTGTGGCTTGCACTTGGCGTCCTGGCGACACTTGTCATCTATCAGCTATGGAATGACTGGAAAGAGAAGAAAATATTGAAAGACGAAGTGAAAAGGCTTGCCGCTACTGTCAAGGTGCTTGAAGACAAACAACAGAGGAGCGATGCCGCCATTCGCAGATTAGACAAATTTTATCATGATGACTCAGTTACTTGGTCCACATGGTGTTGGAAAAAGGACAACGACTTTGTAGAGAGTTTGCGATGCCCTCCTTCCGCTTACGGACCTGCTGAGGAATCTGTAGTAGGAGTGGAGACTTGAGTACGGAGGGAAGCTGGAGGCAACTCCCTTAGCCCTGACCGGTTCCAAAATGTTGCAAATTGATGGTTCACGCGAACTGTGGCACGTGGCTGATGGCTGTGGGGTTCCTTTCGTTTGTAGGTCCGCATGATTTTGGAGAGGTTTGAATCCAGTGTTCTTTTGTTTTCTGCAAAGCGGCTGCTGCCCAAAGCACAACTCACCATCAGCTCTTACATAAGTGCGCGTCATTGCTTGCCACACAGAGGGCAAAAGTTTTGCCCAGAGGTTTGTGAGACCTACAGAGAGCCACGCTTTTGAAGTCAGAAAAAGATCAAATGCTTTCTCTTTCTATTGTGTGACGGCTGAATCGTGATCTGCCGGGATCAGAAAAAGTATCAATCAGGACTGCTGGAGCCGCAAGTTCTTTTGTGCATCGCATCTAGGCTGAGCATTTGCATCTTTCTTTGAGTTGGCCTTTGCCGAAGGTGAAACAGTGTGGATATCGAGGAACCGCGCGCATTGCAGGCGCATTGTTGGTTTTGAAGTTTCGCTCTCCATGTGACTCGGTGAATCCTTCTCAGACCAGTTTTGTGCTCTGGCAAAGCTTTGAAAGCCAGGACACTTTCCAGTGAGCAGAAGCCATCAATGCAGACATAGAAAAGCACATCGATAGCTCTAAGAGTCTGCCTTGTGTCGTGTCTTGCATTACACTCTTGGATGTTTCTGAAGACCAACTCAAATTTTGAACTCCATCAAAATCAACCCTGGCTTTTTTCCGGCAGTTATCGAATCAGGTTCTTGAATGCAGGATTTCTTCCAGACACCCTAAATCAGACACAGATAGGAATATCATTGTTATAAGTTATAAGTGAGGTTATAACCATCAACCGCTACGGATATGTCCACACTGGACATGTAGAACCGCATATAGTTGTCCGCCAAGAACAGGCCTAGCCTAGCCTAATTTCCGTTTCGCAGAGGATTTCAAAGTGCAGTTGCGCTCTCCCGTCTGTACAGGCGCTCCTGGATTGAGCTTTCCTTCCGCCCATCGAGTCCAGGCTGTGAGTTGTGACATAGTGATACTATGTTTCTCTTTCATTTGTGTTCAGCTTTTAGGGAGTTTGTCCAAAGTTATCCAGAGAATGCATGGGATGGGCCATTGAACAAAATTACATGCTTGGGATTTGTGCTTTGCGCAATATCCTCGAAGCCTGATGCTTGATGAGGTACTGATTTTGATTGAATTGTTCTGGCAGGTTTGCAGTGCAAAGTGAAGTGCACGTGAGCCTGTAGCACAAGCATCCAGTCAAAGCTGGCTGCTACTTGTCACCTTGAATTTTGCAAGATGCAAATCGACATTGATTTCATCAAAGAGCTCCAAGGAGAGAGTGACAATTGTGAAAGATTTGTCCACGCTGCACATCTTCCGTGGAGGTCCTTGCAAATGACTAGCAGCTTTGTTTGTGTTGAAAGTCTCACCAAGTTTGAATAGTTGGAAGATCTTGCGCTGGAAAAAGAATGAACAAGATTTTGGAAAGAGGCTGTGAGGGCAGATTTCCACCAAAGCAATGAAAAGCAAATCTATGCCCTCTGACTTTTTCTATCGTGCTTCACTGATGCTTAGATGCTTTTTTTCGGAGGGCTAATTATTTTAGGATTTTTTTTTGATCAGGTTTAAGAATTATTTTTGGATTCCTGCTTCTCTGCTTTTCCTGCTTTTCCTGCTTCTCTGCTTTCCTGCTTTTCCTGCTTTTCCTGCTTCTCTGCTTTTCTGCTTTTTTGCTTTTTTGCTTTTTTGCTTTTCTGCTTCTCCTGCTTCTCTGCTTCTCTGCTTTTCTGCTTTTTTGCTTTTCTGTTTTTCCTGTTTCTTTGCTTCTCTGCTTTTCCTGCTTTTCCTGCTTTTCTGCTTTTCCTGCTTCTTTGCCTTTCTGCTGTTTTGCTTTTGTGCGTTTCCTGTTTCTTTGCTTCTCTGCTTTTTTGCTTCTCTGCTTTTTTTTTTGCTTTGCCTGCTTTAAATATTTGATTTTCATGTAAGATGCATTTTGCACAGTATTTACATCCCTGAGTATCACATGACCAACCTTCTCTTGAAAACTAGCAACGTAACATGTGAGAAGAGGTGCTTGCATTCTGCTTTGGGGGGAGGCGCTGCGCCCTCCCCAATCCCCCCCTCCCGCTTTTTTTAATTTAAACTTTAACCCAAGTTACATTAGTTGGTTTTTGCGAACTAACCTTCTCTGGAAAGCTGACAGGATTACATGTGATAGATAGATAGATAGATAGATAGATAGATAGATAGCTGGATAGATAGATAGCTTGGTAGATAGATAGCTAGATAGATAGATAGATAGATAGCCAGCCAGATAGATAGAGAGCTAGAGAGATAGATAGCTAGATACCTTGATAGATAGATGGCTAGATAGATAGCTAGATAGATAGATGGCTAGATAGATAGCTAGATAGATAGATAGCTAGCTAGATAGATAAAGAGGTAGCTAGATAGATAGCTAGATAGATAGATAGATAGATAGCTAAATAGATATAGGTAGATAGTTAGCTAGATAGATAGCTAGATAGATAGCTCGATAGCTAGATAGCTGGATAGACAGCTGGATGGCTAGATAGATAGATAGCTAGATAGATAGAAAGCTAGATAGCTAGATAGCTAGATAGATAGTTAGCTAGATAGCTAGATAGGTAGATAGATAGCTAGCAAGATAGCTAGCTAGATAGGTAGATAGATAGATAGATAGATAACTTGCTAGATAGATAGCTAGCTTGCTAGATAGATAGCTAGCTTGCTAGATAGATAGCTAGATAGCTAGCTAGCTGGATAGATAGCTAGCGCCCTCCCTCAATCCCCCCCACCCGCTTTTTATCTAATCCCAAGCTTCTGCATCTGTAAATATTTGGGTGAACATGCCCACATGTAGAACATCCCATGCAAAATGGAAGGTGAACATGCCAAAATGTGGCAAATACCATACAAAATGGAAGGTGAACATGCCCACATGTAGGAAATCCCATGCAAAATGGAAGGTGAACATGCCAAAATGTGGCAAATACCATACAAAATGGAAGGTGAACATGCCCACATGTAGTAAATCCCATGCAAAATGTAAGCAAATGGTACCAGCCAAGAAATCCAAAAAAAAATCCCAAACCTGCTCAAAAAAAGTCCTAAAACTATTTCACACCCCTTTTTTTCCTCCGAGCTGCCTCAGAAAAAATCTAACCAAAACTGCTTGTCAGCAGTTGGAAGTGGAGACTATGAAAGTGCCCTTGGTCGAGATATTTTGCCCAAGAGAGCATATATAGATGTTCCGATTTGACATGGCTGTGATTTCAAAAGAACCGACTCCACCCAGCAAGCCTTCGGATCTTGATGTGAGGGTCCGCAGTGACAAGAGCTTGGAGATTCGCTGGGCAGGGGCAGATGCAGGATGCGATGACTGCTACGAGTTGGAGCTTCGCTACTTTCGACTTGGTGGGGCGATGATTAAACCTGATCACTCGACTGTGAAGGAAGTGAAAGGTCTTGCAACACATGAGCTCCATCCGGAGAATCTTCCAAAAGACCTAGCTTGGGTGGTGAAAGTTGGGTCGAAGGCCAAGTCGGAGAATTCGTTCAGTGAAGCCATCATGAAGCAGGTCAGTTGGGACGATGAATTGGCCGACACAGAGAAAGACTTGAAGGAAAATATTGCTGGCCTGAACGAGGAATTTCAATCCTTTATCGAGGCAAAAGAGTCGGGGTGGCGACAATCTCTTCCAGCCTTCCTGCGGTTCAAACCGAGATTTCTACTGTTGGGAGGTCAGCATCATGGCAAGTCCTCTTTTGCCAACCATTTGTATCGCTGCTTGAAAAGTGATTTGAGTCTCAATGACCAGATGGATGTGGCATCAGCTGGAGCAGAAGAAAAGACAGTGGAAACAAAGAGCCTCAGCGTGCCACTAAATGGCATAGATGTCACGTTTATTGACACTCCGGCCTTTGCCAATATGAACGACGATGCTGTTGGAAAGCTTCAGACGCTGATTTCAACTGGATTTCAGGATGGAGCGCGACGAAGAGACCTACCACCAGACGAACGCAGCTGGTTCAGCAAGCCGCCCCATGGAGCGATCGTGGTCATGTCGCTCATTCATTGGCGCGACCAAACAGATGAGATGAAGAAGTACTTGGAGAAGATGGCAGACGTCTTCAAGAACGCCTCAGGAGGCAAAGTGGCCTTCCCTTATGTCGTTGCCTGTACTCACCGTGATGTTTTCCTGAAGGAGTGCCAGAAGGAAGATCCGGCGAAAGAGTTGCGAAAAGCAGTGGAAGACATCGGAAAAGCGGCTTTGACGGAGCACGTGTTCCCCATCACCAGCTACAAGAAGAAAGGTTCTGGAAGTGCCCGCAACAACGAAGCAACTCTTGATCTTGCGTCCCAACTCTTTACCAAGGCCAAGCGTGAGAACACCGCAATAGTGCAGGACAGGAATGCTTTGCAAGGATTGAAATTCAGTGCGGTGGCAGCGCTGGTATTGGGAGGACTGTGGAAACAAGGGCTGTTGGCCGGACTGTTAGCGGCAGCGATCAAGTGAGAGGAGGCGAGACAGTCATGCCAGGCACTTGTAGTACATGTGTCAGGAAATTTAAAAGATGGCAGTCGCAGCTGGCCTTTTCTCTGAAAAAACAACCAGAAGTTGCATATGCACTGAATCCCGGCAGACTTTGTTTGCTTATTTCAGAAGGGTCAGCAAGAACTGTCCGCACATGTGGTACACATGTGATGTGTACGAGTGAGAGCATTCTTGCATGATAAAAGACTTGGGATGCCTTGGGTGTGGTGCTCGCGCTTTGCTACTTTTTGTATCTTTTTGTATCTTTGATGGCCAAGATGAAAGTGCGGTGTACAGTGTGTAGCTTTCAGCTTGGTAGTCTGCAACTGGGGCGGATAGTGCAACTCAAAGTCGTTGACCCTCCCGCCATCATTCATCATTCATGGTTTGCAACATGTACCATCGATTGCTATATAACATCATCAAAATTGAATCCCAGCTCATCAGCTCATCTTGAGCTGCCCCACAAGTGCCCTGATTGCTGGAATCTTGCACTATTGCTTGCAGGCTAGATTAACGGGGTTTTCAATTGTTCTGACACAGCGTGTTCTTTGTGGCATTGGTTGTGCTTGTGACAAGCTGCTTGTGGCCCGGGAAGCAAACGTATATGCGGAAAGAAAAGAACATGCGTGAATTCATCAGAAAGCGCTGCATGTCCATTTTTGCCCCCTTTCATCTTGAAGCCCTGCTAGTCATCGCTGAAGCAACAATGGGTCACCTGACGACAGTAGTAAGATGGGATGCTTTAATATTGATCTGCATGCCAAAGTGTGAAAGATTTCAAATCACTTGATTTCAACTGCATTTTTGTTTCAAGTTTCGGCTACTCAACATAGCTGACAGGTTCCCTTGGCCTCCGAGCATGGAGATTCCAACAACTTAGTGGCAGCATGTGAAGCCATGTTGGTGGCTGAATGGAGTGAATGGATGCATTGCCCGTATGGGCCTCGTTTTCAACAGCTTGGGCACCAACACAGTCTGCAAGGGTTTTCGCAGAAGCCCTTGAATTTTTCATTTCATACATTCAATGGTTATTTCAGGAGCTAAGATTGGAGTTTGTCCAAAGTTATCCAGATGCATGGGATGGGCCATTTAAAAAAATACGCTTGGGATCTGTGCTTTGCGCATTCAATATCCTCGAAGCCTGATGCGTGATGAGGTACTGATTTTGATCGGATTGTGCTGGCAGGTCTGCGGTGCATAGTGAAGTGCATGTGAGCCTGTAGCACAAGCATCCAGTCAAAGCTGGCTGCTACTTGTCACCTTGAATTTTGCAAGATGCAAATCGACATTGATTTCATCAAAGAGCTCCAAAGAGAGAGTGACAATTGTGAAAGATTTGTCCACGCTGCACATCTTCCGTGGAGGTCCTTGCAACTGACTAGCAGCTTTGTTTGTGTTGAAAGTCTCACCAAGTTTGAATAGTTGGAAGATCTTGCGCTGGAAAAAGAATGAACAAGATTTTGGAAAGAGGCTGTGAGGGCAGATTTCCACCAAAGCAATGAAAAGCAAATCTATGCCCTCTGACTTTTTCTATCGTGCTTCACTGATGCTTAGATGTTTTTTTCTCCGAGCTGCCTCAGACAGAATCTACCCAAAACTGCTTGTCAGCAGTTGGAGGTGGAGACTAGCAAAGTGCCCTTGGTCGAGATATTTGGCCCAAGAGAGCATATATAGATGTTCCGATTTGACATGGCTGTGATTTCAAAAGAACCGACTCCACCCAGCAAGCCTTCGGATCTTGATGTGAGGGTCCGCAGTGACAAGAGCTTGGAGATTCGCTGGGCAGGGGCAGATGCAGGATGCGATAACTGCTACGAGTTGGAGCTTCGCTACTTTCGACTTGGTGGGGCGATGATTAAACCTGATCACTCGACTGCGAAGGAAGTGAAAGGTCTTGCAACACATGAGCTCCATCCGGAGAATCTTCCAAAAGACCTAGCTTGGGTGGTGAAAGTTGGGTTGAAGGCCAAGTCGGAGAATTCGTTCAGTGAAGCCATCATGAAGCAGGTCAGTTGGGACGATGAATTGGCCGACACAGAGAAAGACTTGAAGGAAAATATTGCTGGCCTGAACGAGGAATTTCAATCCTTTATCGAGGCAAAAGAGTCGGGGTGGCGACAATCTCTTCCAGCCTTCCTGCGGTTCAAACCGAGATTTCTACTGTTGGGAGGTCAGCATCATGGCAAGTCCTCTTTTGCCAACCATTTGTATCGCTGCTTGAAAAGTGATTTGAGTCTCAATGACCAGATGGATGTGGCATCAGCTGGAGCAGAAGAAAAGACAGTGGAAACAAAGAGCCTCAGCGTGCCACTAAATGGCATAGATGTCACTTTTATTGACACTCCGGCCTTTGCCAATATGAACGATGATGCTGTTGGAAAGCTTCAGACGCTGATTTCAACTGGATTTCAGGATGGAGCGCGACGAAGAGACCTACCACCAGACGAACGCAGCTGGTTCAGCAAGCCGCCCCATGGAGCGATCGTGGTCATGTCGCTCATTCATTGGCGCGACCAAACAGATGAGATGAAGAAGTACTTGGAGAAGATGGCAGACGTCTTCAAGAACGCCTCAGGAGGCAAAGTGGCCTTCCCTTATGTCGTTGCCTGTACTCACCGTGATGTTTTCCTGAAGGAGTGCCAGAAGGAAGATCCGGCGAAAGAGTTGCGAAAAGCAGTGGAAGACATCGGAAAAGCGGCTTTGACGGAGCACGTGTTCCCCATCACCAGCTACAAGAAGAAAGGTTCTGGAAGTGCCCGCAACAACGAAGCAACTCTTGATCTTGCGTCCCAACTCTTTACCAAGGCCAAGCGTGAGAACACCGCAATAGTGCAGGACAGGAATGCTTTGCAAGGATTGAAATTCAGTGCGGTGGCAGCGCTGGTATTGGGAGGACTCTGGAAGCAAGGGCTGTTGGCCGGACTGTTAGCGGCAGCGATCAAGTGAGAGGAGGCGAGACAGTCATGCCAGGCACTTGTAGTACATGTGTCAGGAAATTTAAAAGATGGCAGTCGCAGCTGGCCTTTTCTCTGAAAAAACAACCAGAAGTTGCATATGCACTGAATCCCGGCAGACTTTGTTTGCTTATTTCAGAAGGGTCAGCAAGAACTGTCCGCACATGTGGTACACATGTGATGTGTACGAGTGAGAGCATTCTTGCATGATAAAAGACTTGGGATGCCTTGGGTGTGGTGCTCGCGCTTTGCTACTTTTTGTATCTTTTTGTATCTTTGATGGCCAAGATGAAAGTGCGGTGTACAGTGTGTAGCTTTCAGCTTGGTAGTCTGCAACTGGGGCGGATAGTGCAACTCAAAGTCGTTGACCCTCCCGCCATCATTCATCATTCATGGTTTGCAACATGTACCATCGATTGCTATATAACATCATCAAAATTGAATCCCAGCTCATCAGCTCATCTTGAGCTGCCCCACAAGTGCCCTGATTGCTGGAATCTTGCACTATTGCTTGCAGGCTAGATTAACGGGGTTTTCAATTGTTCTGACACAGTGTGTTCTTTGTGGCATTGGTTGTGCTTGTGACAAGCTGCTTGTGGCCCGGGAAGCAAACGTATATGCGGAAAGAAAAGAACATGCGTGAATTCATCAGAAAGCGCTGCATGTCAATTTTTGTCCCCTTTCATCTTGAAGCCCTGCTAGTCATCGCTGAAGCAACAATGGGTCACCTGACGACAGTAGTAAGATGGGATGCTTTAATATTGATCTGCATGCCAAAGTGTGAAAGATTTCAAATCACTTGATTTCAACTGCATTTTTGTTTCAAGTTTCGGCTACTCAACATAGCTGACAGGTTCCCTTGGCCTCCGAGCATGGAGATTCCAACAACTTAGTGGCAGCATGTGAAGCCATGTTGGTGGCTGAATGGAGTGAATGGATGCATTGCCCGTATGGGCCTCGTTTTCAACAGCTTGGGCACCAACACAGTCTGCAAGGGTTTTCGCAGAAGCCCTTGAATTTTTCATTTCATACATTCAATGGTTATTTCAGGAGCTAGATTGGAGTTTGTCCAAAGTTATCCAGATGCATGGGATGGGCCATTTAAAAAAATACGCTTGGGATTTAAGGATCTGTAATTAATTTGGGTTCAATTGCAATTAATTTGGGTTTGGTTTTTTGAATATCCCTTAGGCTTTTGATTCCATGTAATTCTTGGATTTTCATCCACATGCACACCTAATGCTTAGAGGTATTGGAGAAACCCATCAGCGGTCCATGTGTTTGACAGAAAGGATACTGTGAGCCCCACGCGTTTCTGAATCTTGTTGTTCTTTGTCAAATTAAATTCACAATCCCCGCAGACACAAATGAAGTGACTTTTAAGTGCGCCTACAGAATAAGTGGTAATTAGTAGACCCAGCTCCACTGTGCGATTTGATTTCACATATCACATGCAGGGACTCAGCTTCAGTAAATACGACTGGTATATTGCAGGGATCCTTTCGGATCCGGACCCGGTGGGCCACCAGCAAATCCCCACAAAAACAACGAACAAAACGCAAACAGCGAGGGAAGATAGTCACATGTGGCCCAAAGTTTTGTCTTTTTGATTTTCTTTACTGTATTTTCCGCGCGTTTGGGCTCCCAGTGGTTTTGGATCGTGGAGTAATTTTTGAATTGTCACAAGACGCGCAAGACGCCCAATTTCACCGGATTTATTTGATTTAATCATGTGACTACTTGCCTTTGATAACTCGGTGGTGTTTCTCACATGCTTGACACACCCCGCATGGACATATTGGCTGCATGTTGTGTTCCAGCGCCTGTTAAGTCACTGGAGGAGCTTTTTTACTTGTTCGGTAGGAAAGCAAAATTGCCTGACAAAAAATATGTAACTGTTTCCTCAAAATGTGCCAAATACTCTTGCCAACATGAGTGAGTTGGGCTGTGGTCTCTAGTTTCAACCGATTGCAGGCACACACATACAAACACACACACACAACCACGTGGCAGCAAAGTGGCAGCAAACCCATATCTATATTTTATTTAAAGGACGCATATATATATATACATATCTCATATATCATTTATATATATATATATATGTATACGCAAAGGCGATTATATTTGCAAATATACACATATATTGTGTATGTTTGTGTGTTGCTGAAACTTTTCGCACATGAGGTACATTTTGCACCAGTTTTGTTCAGGGTGTAATGACTGTGGTGAGCTGTTTTTCCCTTTTTTGTACTCTCAAAGAAGTATTGAGCCGATGCTGCCAAGGATTTGAAGACTCTGCGCTAGGCTACTTCATGCTATTTTTCTGCTTATGCAATAATTCTTGCACACGAGTGTAATGTTCTTTGAGGAAAGCAGTTGTCACTTCATACACTATTTAGGCACACAGTTTGAAAAAGCGCCAACCATTTTCAAAGAACACACTTTCCCCAGGAAAGTGCAGCATCACTTTCAGAGAGGGCAGCAACTCCGTGACAAGAGTGCAGTAAAGACCAGCTTTCAATGAGTCTTTCAAGATATACAGTATCCGCAGAGTGTTACCTTTCAAATTCCGTCCTTTGACATACAAACCTGTTGCCATATGCAGTAGATATTGTTTCAAGACAATCCAGTTTCTTCCCTCGAGAAGGTGCAGCATATTCTTTAGATATAATCTCTCAACATATCATGCGCATTGGTAAAAGCGTGCCGCTTGCTTGTAAGAGAGTGTCGCATAGCTGTGTGCAAAAAAATGGCTAGGAGAGAGCAGCATTTCTGCAAAAAGAACGCGGCATTTCCTTGAATATGATGCAGTCTATATTGCTTTGAGTTCAGGGAGCCCTCAAAATGTGCGGCGTTCTTCCGAAACGACAAGCATTCCTCCGAAAGCAAGCGCCATCCCTTTACTAAAACCTCTCCCGTAAGATATATATAAATAATGATAAATTATAAATTATAAATAATTAAATGCATATACATGTAAATGATGTATATATATATGCATATCATACATATATCATACCTCATATATATATATGCAACTGTTCCATGGATTTATGAAAAACACAATATTCCGCTAATAAACAGTGTAGTAGCACTTTATGCAATTTTACCCTTGGGAGAGTTCTGGATTACTATACTTCTTTGAAACAGTACCATTGACCACATGTAGGCATGTTTTTTCAGGAAACTTCTTGGCAAAGAAGTTGAGGAAATAAGTTTTAAAAGATAATGGCGGAAAGATTGTTCGTGTGAAAATAAGGGCCGCACTTCTATTGCTCATTGGCTATTGCGTTCGCACTTTTTGCCCTGAGAAACCCCCAGGCAAGCATTGCACTGGGACTGGTTGGGGCATAATCGTTGGGTTACCAAAATATTGTAGCGTGATAGACTCATTAAAACACAACTAGTACATAATGCAACAGATACGGTCCGACTTAGTTGATGAGTTTCCAGCTCATCAAGTACCGCAATCTCATGAGTATCCCATGCACTGACTATAGTTTATTTCATGCTCATTAACGGGTGGAATCTTTCCATCGTTTGGTGGAGGTGGGTACTTTAAGCGTTAGGGATTCCAGCGAAATTGCAATAAACCCAAATATATAGCAATTCAGAAACATCGATATGGTAGATCTTGGGTTGCAAAAATGTGAACCTGACTTCCACCAAAGTCGTTTGACTTTGGTAGATCTTCAAATACAAAACCAAATATGGTAGATCTTGACCCTTCCAAATGTGATAGCAAGATCTACCATATTTTGCTGGGATAAGGAACATCTACCAAAGTCAAACGACTTTGGTAGAAATCAGGTACACATTTTTGCAACCTGACTTCTACAAAATCTTGTTCTTTTCAGACCAAAATTGTTGCTATTAATTTGGTCTGAGATTGCCCAATTTCCACCAAAGTCGATCGACTTTGGTAGATAATTGGACCCTAATTAATAGCAACAATTTTCCAATCATTTTTCAGGACTTCAAGTGGTAAGATTTCTGAAGGGTGTTTGTGGTCACTAATCCTGCCAAACATTGATAACAATCTTGAGGACCATGATTGCCCCATATTGCTCCAATATTGCTATTGTAGATCCTGATTTTTGGTCCATCCAACCCAACTAGACAAGCTACATAATGGGATGCCTACTGACTGCGCTGCACATAGCCTCACAGAATTCTTCTGTGCAGGCCTGTGATGCGACTGACCATGTTGAGCAATTTTCAGACATTACATGTGCTTCCATCCAGACTTTCACTTGTTTTTGATTTCACGGCATGGGCTCGTATGGACACTTATACGGCTAGCCACTACGCGGCTAGGCCCCCAAGACCAAAGTTATGGAGCAAGTCTGTATGAAGGTGAGGTGTGTCCTTCCAAATTGCAATATTTCTTGACATAAATGCAGTCAGAAGTGAAACAAATGATGCACCAACAAAAAACATCGCAGCCAAAGCTACCACTTGCTTGAGAAGGGGTCGCGTTCGCATAAAGTGCATGTCCATGAACAAGTGCAGTATTCATTGCACGTCCATTTCTCAAAAAATAGGGCTTGCTCAAGAAGTGCCATATTCTTCAAGAACATGTAGTGTTTACATCAGAAAGTACCGCCAACAAGTGGCACGCTGTCACAATAGCCTTTTTTAGTTGCCGGCCATCCCGGCCACGGGCCGGCCACGGCCACGGCCACGGCCACGGCCACCCGGCCACCGGGCCACCGGGCCACCCGGCCACCCGGCCACCCGACCAACCCTGCCTCATCTGGCCCCGCCACCCGGCCACACACGCCACGTGCCCACCTGCCGAGCATCTCGGCTCGACGGCCCTCATCAGGTCCCCCCGGCCACGGCCACCCGGCCACGGCCACGGCCACCCGGCCACGGCCACCCGGCCACACGGCCACCCGGCCACCCGGCCACACGGCCACACGGCCACAATTTATTTCGACAGCCTTTCCCCACATGCCCGAATTCAAACGGCTGTATTGATCCAGCCAAGACAAACATAGCCGAACACATCATGCCGTGTGCTTGGTGCAGTTGAAGCAGCTCTTGCTATGGAGGCGAGTTGACTCAACTACGTGATTGTGTATATGTGCTGATCGCAACATAGCACGTAAGCATCTGACGTAGATAAAATAAGTAGATAAATGGATAGGTAAGATAGATACGATAGATTAGATAGGTAGATAGATAGATAGGTAGAAAGATAGAAAGATAGATAGATAGAGAGGACAGATAAGATAGATAAGACAGACAGGATAGATAAGATAGAAAAGATAGATAAGATATATAAGATAGATAAGATAGATAAGATAGATAAGATAGGCAAGATAGGTAAAATAGGTAAGATAGATAGATAGATAGATAGATAGATGGATGGATGGATGGATGGTAGGATAGGATAGGACAGGATAGGATAGGATAGGATAGGATAGATAGATAGGTAGATAGATAGATAGATAGACAGACAGATAGATAGATAGATAGCTAGCTAGATAGCTAGATAGATAAGTAGTTAGATAGCTAGATAGATAGCTAGATAGATAGATAGATAAGATAGATAAGATAGACAAGATAGATACGATAGATAAGATGGATAAGATAGATAAGAAAGATAAAATAGATATGATAGATAGATAGGTAGCTAGGTAGATAGATAGATAGATAGATAGATAAGATAGATAAGATAGATAAGATAGATAAGATAGATAAGATAGACAAGATAGATACGATAGATAAGATAGATACGATAGATACGATAGATACGATAGATACGATAGATACGATGGATACGATAGATAAGATAGATAAGATAGATTAGATAGATTAGATAGATTAGATACGTAGATACAGATAGATAGGTAGAAAGATAGAAAGATAGATAGATAGAGAGGACAGATAAGATAGATAAGACAGACAAGATAGATAAGATAGAAAAGATAGATAAGATATATAAGATGGATAAGATAGATAAAATAGATAAGATAGGTAAGATAGGTAAGATAGGTAAGATAGGTAAGATCGATAAGATCGATAAGATCGATGAGATAGATAAGATAGATAGATAGATGGATGGATGGATGGATAGATAGATAGATAGAATAGATTAGATTAGATTAGATTAGATCAGATTAGATAGATGGATAGATGGATAGATGGATAGATGGATAGATGGATAGATGGATAGATGGATAGATGGATAGATGGATAGATAGATAGATAGATGGATAGATTGACGGATATCTAGATAGAAGATAGATGTTTGGATCGATGGACGGATAGATAGATAGATGCGTAGACAGATAGGTAGATAGGGAGAATGGTAGATAGGTAGATAGGTACATAGATGGATGGATAGATAGATAGATATGATACATAGATGGATAGGATGGATAGATGAGAGGTGGATAAGTGGGTAGATGGATAGGTGGATAGGTGGAAAAGGATGGATGGAGGATGGATGGATAGATAGATAGACAGACAGATAGATAGATAGATAGGTGGGTAGGCGGATAGATGGATAGGTGGATAGGTGGATAGATAGGTGCGATAGATTAGATAGAGAAGATAGATTGAAAAGATTAGAAAGATTATGTAGACTAGATTGACCGGATGGAATAGATAGATTTGATCGGGTAGATAGATGAGATCGATTTGATAGAGTAGATAGGTTAGATGAGGTAGATTAGATCGACTAGGCCGGTTTGATGGATATAGAGTAGAACAAAATAGAGCAGCATAGAACAGACGAAAATAGAATACGGTTGGATGCATAAGAATGAAATAGGCATAGAAAAAGAGGTAGAAATAGAATCATTTGAAGAATAGAGAAGAAAGATGTCTAGATCGATAAATCAGCTAGACTAGCCAGATTGGCTTGATTAGGTACGCTAGATAGATTAGGTCGATTATATAGAGTTTAGGGTGGCTGGATCGATTAGATAGATTAGGTGGAGTAGGTGGGTTAGAAAGATTAGATCGATTAAGCAGGTTAGCTACATGAGGTAGGATTGGTAGTTAGATTGATCAACAGATTAGGACGATTAATCAGATTAGATAGGTGGAAAGCAAGATAGGTAGATAGATTGGTAGACCTGATTGATCGATTGATTGTCAAGTTGGGTTTAGAAAGATCAGCCTAGAAAGATGGACAGATCGATCGATCTATGGATCAATCGATGGATAGATAGATAGCTAGATAGACAGATGGATGGATGGATTGATTCTAGATAGATTAGATAGGTTAGATAGATTAGATGGATTAGGTAAAGTAGATCGGTTTGGTAGATTATATAGATTAGATAGATTGGGTAACGTAGATTGGCTAGATGGATGAGGTAGAGTAGGTAGATTAGACAAAGTAGATGGGTTAGATCTATTGGATAGACTAGATTGATGTAAAAGGATGGAGAGGTTAGATAGATTAGATTCAGGGTTTTACTGATTAGATCGATTAGAGCCTAGCGTAAATGGAATAGGCCGTAGGCAAATTAGATTAGATTTGGTTAGATTAGATTAGATTGGTTTAGACTAGTTCAGATTAGATTAGAGTGAAGTAGAGTAGAGTAGATTAGATGGTTAGCAAGATAAATAGATTGGAACGAATAGAGCGAATAGAAAGAATGGACAACTAGATAGATAAATCACAGACTTGCTGATACACTACTTAAGTATGTGCACGCAGACTTGCTGCTACGCTACTGGCTCGTCTGTTGCATGTGCATCTGCTACGCTACTTGCTCTTCTTTTGCTGCGCAGGCTTGCTGCTTTGCTACTGGCCTGCGCGTATAATTAGCACTGATGTGTATGGCTAAATTCCCCGAAATGTACGAAAAGACAAGCTGCTTGGTATGCAAGCGGATGGCAAGATAGATAAGATAGATACGATAGATACGATAGATACGATAGATACGATAGATAAGATAGATAAGGTAGATAAGATAGATTAGATAGGTAGATAGATAGATAGGTAGAAAGATAGAAAGATAGATAGATAGAGAGGACAGATAAGATAGATAAGACAGACAAGATAGATAAGATAGAAAAGATAGATAAGATATATAAGATGGATAAGATAGATAAAATAGATAAGATAGGTAAGATAGGTAAGATAGGTAAGATAGGTAAGATCGATAAGATCGATAAGATCGATGAGATAGATAAGATAGATAGATAGATGGATGGATGGATGGATAGATAGATAGATAGAATAGATTAGATTAGATTAGATTAGATCAGATCAGATTAGATAGATGGATAGATGGATAGATGGATAAATGGATAGATGGATAGATGGATAGATGGATAGATGGATAGATGGATAGATGGATAGATGGATAGATGGATAGATAGATAGATAGATAGATTGATAGATTGACGGATAGACTGACGGATAACTAGGTAGAAGATAGATGTTTGGATCGATGGACGGATAGATAGATAGATGCGTAGACAGATAGGTAGATAGGGAGAATGGTAGATAGGTAGATAGGTAGATAGATGGATGGATAGATAGATAGATAGATAGATAGATAGGTGGATAGACGGATAGATGGATAGGTGGATAGATGGATAGGTGGATAAGTGGGTAGATGGATAGGTGGATAGGTGGAAAGATGGATGGATGGATGGATGGATGGATGGATAGACAGATAGATAGATAGATAGATAGATAGATAGGTGGGTAGGCGGAAAGACGGATAGAAAAGATTAGAAAGATTATGTAGACTAGATTGACCGGATGGAATAGATAGATTTGATCGGGTAGATAGATGAGATCGATTTGATAGAGTAGATAGGTTAGATGAGGTAGATTAGATCGACTAGGCGGGTTTGATGGATATTGATATAGAGTAGAACAAAATAGAGCAGCATAGAACAGACTAGAATAGAATACGGTTGGATGCATAAGAATGAAATAGGCATAGAAAAAGAGGTAGAAATAGAATCATTTGAAGAATAGAGAAGAAAGATGTCTAGATCGATAAATCAGCTAGACTAGCCAGATTAGCTAGATTAGGTACGCTAGATAGATTAGGTCGATTATATAGAGTATAGGGTGGCTGGATAGATTAGATAGATTAGGTGGAGTAGGTGGGTTAGAAAGATTAGATCGATTAGGCAGGTTAGCTACATGAGGTAGGATTGGTAGTTAGATTGATCAACAGATTAGGACGATTAATCAGGTTAGATAGGTGGAAAGCAAGATAGGTAGATAGATTGGTAGACCTGATTGATCGATTGATTGTCAAGTTGGGTTTAGAAAGATCAGCCTAGAAAGATGGACAGACCGATCGATCTATGGATCAATCGATGGATAGATAGATAGCTAGATAGACAGATGAATGGATGGATTGATTATAGATAGATTAGATAGGTTAGATAGATTAGATGGATTAGGTAAAGTAGATCGGTTTGGTAGATTAGATAGATTAGATAGATTGGGTAGAGTAGATTGGCTAGATGGATGAGGTAGAGTAGGTAGATTAGACAAAGTAGGTGGGTTAGATCTATTGGATAGACTAGATTGATGTAAAAGGATGGAGAGGTTAGATAGATTAGATAGATTAGATTCAGGGTTTTACTGATTAGATCGATTAGAGCCTAGCGTAAATAGGCCGTAGGCAAATTAGATTAGATTTGGTTAGATTAGATTAGATTGGTTTAGACTAGTTCAGATTAGATTAGAGTGAAGTAGAGTAGAGTAGATTAGATGGTTAGCAAGATAAATAGATTGGAACGAATAGAGCGAATAGAAAGAATGGACAACTAGATAGATAAATCACAGACTTGCTGATACACTACTTAAGTATGTGCACGCAGACTTGCTGCTACGCTACTGGCTCGTCTGTTGCATGTGCATCTGCTACGCTACTTGCTCTTCTTTTGCTGCGCAGGCTTGCTGCTTTGCTACTGGCCTGCGCGTATAATTAGCACTGATGTGTATGGCTAAGACACCCGGCCACCCAGCCACCCGGCCACCCGGCCACCCGGCCACCCGGCCACCCAACCACCCGGCCACCCGGCCACCCGGCCACCCGGCCACCCGGCCACCGACGACACACCCGACCACTGGCCAAGGCCACCGGCCATCCGGCCAGCCGGCCATCCGGCCATCCGGCCAGCCGGCTATCCCAACCACCCAGCCGGCCACGGCCACGGCCACGGCCACGGCCACGGCCACGGCCACGGCCACGGCCACGGCCACGGCCACGGCCACGGCCACGCACGGAAAAAAGCAATCCTCCACGCTGTAGTCCCATACAGCAGTCTTTTTGAGAAGTTGGGTGCCTTCAGAAAACACATTGTTTCTTCAGATCAACGCAGCAAAAATGCAGTATATCAGTATGCTATGAGGTGTGTCTTTTTGCACTCTCTTTCAAAAATTCAAGATCCTCTGCGAAGGAGCAGCCTCAACATTGAGAGCCTATGTGTACAACGCAGCGTCTCTCAAAAGGGGTATCTGAATCCTTTTTAGAACCTATAGCTCCATAATTATGCGCAGCATTCCTTTAGTGCAGTGCACATATACACATATACGAAAGAAAGAGAGAGAGATATATATATATATATAATTACATATATACACATGTAGTGTCATAATATATAATTTTGACTTGCCAGGGGCAGCATTGCAGGCAAAGCAAAGTTCCGTTCAGAGAGTGTCAATTCTCTTAAGGTGTTGGATTTGGAGGCTTTCTTTCAAATGTGCTATATTCCTTGGAGGGGAGGTGCCAACCATCAAGGAAAACAGAGAGCATTCCTAAATACATATTTAAATGTGGTTCATTCCAATCACATACAAGGGCCAGAATAAAAACAATGTGATTGTTGCAAAGTGCAATATCCATAAAACTGGAAGTTGTGTATAGTGCCCTGTACCTATGTTTAGGTTGTTCCAGGAACCTGTAGAGGTTTTGGAGCAATCTTCACTGTCAATCCTGTATTGATGATTTGTTCTAAAGGTGGTCCCGATCTTATACTATGTAGTTCCAGTGGTTTCAACATTGAACATTTCCAAAAGAAACATCGGACAATCTTCAATCAATCCCTTACTTTTCACTTTCTGGGGACCGTCCAGGCTTTTAATTTGCTCTTGAGTTTCAGTGGATCAAAGATCGAATGTTGCCAGGACAAAGGCTTTGAGGGACACTTTCACCTTAAGTTTTGAATCCAGTGAACTTAAAGTGCTTGACAGGTCTTGAAGAATGTTCATTATACAAGGGATAGAATATTACGAGAAAGGATTGGGAGAAATCTTGCAGTATTTTTTTTAAAAGAAACTTAACATCCATGAGCGGCCTGATTTATGCTACGTAGGGGATTGAATATTTCAATGAAACTGTCGTAGAATCTTGAATTTTCAGCGTAGCGAGCTTCGATGTGCTTTTAAGTCCCTATACATGGCCGAATGTACGTTAAGCGCAGGATTTAAAATCTTATAGCTTATATTGAATCATGTTGAAACAATGCTCTATCTTCAAGCTATTGGAACTTGAAAGTAGGTCATTTCAATCCCCTAAGTATCCAAAAGTAAACAATTGGTTGCATGCGCTTTACCTTAGTAAGACAAACAAATCTGACGCAGAAAGGCCGCCAAGAGAATCGCATATATTTCTGTACGCATGTAAAACATATATATATATACACACCTATTTGAAATTATATATGTATATATGTTATACCGACAAATATGTATATAGTCTATATGAGAGAAGTTTTTTTGATGTCCAACACTGACACTGAGGCCCAAGACAAAAAATATGTATAATTACATATACAATATGTGTGTATCACACTGGAATGCCAATTATATCTGCACATGAAGATCAACATCACATATGTCAACATATATATACATATATATATATATTTGATCTACATGGCCCAAGGCACATTCAAAAAACCAGACCCAAATTAATTGCAATTGAACCCAAATTAATTGTGCTTTGCGCATTCAATATCCTCGAAGCCTGATGCGTGATGAGGTACTGATTTTGATCGAATTGTGCTGGCAGGTCTGCGGTGCATAGTGTAGTGCATGTGAGCCTGTAGCACAAGCATCCAGTCAAAGCTGGCTGCTACTTGTCACTTTGAATTTTGCAAGATGCAAATCGCCATTGATTTCATCAAAGAGCTCCAAGGAGAGAGTGACAATTGTGAAAGATTTGTCCACACTGCACATTTTCCACGAAGGTCCTTGCAGCTGACTAGCAACTTTGTTTGTGTTGACGTCAAGTCTCACCAAGTTTGAATAGTTGGAAGATCTTGCGTGGTTGGAAAAATATTGGAAAGAGGCCGTGAAGGCAGATTCTCACCAAAGCAATGAAAAGCAAATCTGTGCCCTCTGACTTTTTCTATCGTGCTTCACTGATGCTTAGATGTTTTTTTCTCCGAGCTGCTTCAGACAGCATCTACCCAAAACTGCTTGTCAGCAGTTGGAGGTGGAGACTATGAAAGTGCCCTTGGTCGAGATATTTGGCCCAAGAGAGCATATATAGATGTTCCGATTTGACATGGCCGTGATTTCAAAAGAACCGACTCCACCGGGCAAGCCTTCGGATCTTGATGTGAGGGTCCGCAGTGACAAGAGCTTGGAGATTCGTTGGGCAGGGGGAGATGGAGAATGCAATGACTACGAGTTGGAGATTCGCTACTTTCGACTTGGTGGGGCGATGATTAAACCTGATCACTCGACTGTGAAGGAAGTGAAAGGTCTTGCAACACATGAGCTCCATCCGGAGAATCTTCCAAAAGACCTAGCTTGGGTGGTGAAAGTTGGGTTGAAGGCCAAGTCGGAGAATTCGTTCAGTGAAGCCATCATGAAGCAGGTCAGTTGGGACGATGAATTGGCCGACACAGAGAAAGACTTGAAGGAAAATATTGCTGGCCTGAACGAGGAATTTCAATCCTTTATCGAGGCAAAAGAGTCGGGGTGGCGACAATCTCTTCCAGCCTTCCTGCGGTTCAAACCGAGATTTCTACTGTTGGGAGGTCAGCATCATGGCAAGTCCTCTTTTGCCAACCATTTGTATCGCTGCTTAAAAAGTGATTTGAGTCTCAATGACCAGATGGATGTGGCATCAGCTGGAGCAGAAGAAAAGACAGTGGAAACAAAGAGCCTCAGCCTGCCACTAAATGGCAGAGATGTCACTTTTATTGACACTCCGGCCTTTGCCAATATGAACGATGATGCTGTTGGAAAGCTTCAGACGCTGATTTCAACTGGATTTCAGGATGGAGCGCGACGAAGAGACCTACCACCAGACGAACGCAGCTGGTTCAGCAAGCCGCCCCATGGAGCGATCGTGGTCATGTCGCTCATTCACTGGCGCGACCAAACAGATGAGATGAAGAAGTACTTGGAGAAGATGGCAGACGTCTTCAAGAACGCCTCAGGAGGCAAAGTGGCCTTCCCTTATGTCGTTGCCTGTACTCACCGTGATGTTTTCCTGAAGGAGTGCCAGAAGGAAGATCCGGCGAAAGAGTTGCGAAAAGCAGTGGAAGACATCGGAAAAGCGGCTTTGACGGAGCACGTGTTCCCCATCACCAGCTACAAGAAGAAAGGTTCTGGAAGTGCCCGCAACAACGAAGCAACTCTTGATCTTGCGTCCCAACTCTTTACCAAGGCCAAGCGTGAGAACACCGCAATAGTGCAGGACAGGAATGCTTTGCAAGGATTGAAATTCAGTGCGGTGGCAGCGCTGGTATTGGGAGGACTGTGGAAGCAAGGGCTGTTGGCCGGACTGTTAGCGGCAGCGATCAAGTGAGAGGAGGCGAGACAGTCATGCCAGGCACTTGTAGTACATGTGTCAGGAAATTTAAATGATGGCAGTCGCAGCTGGCCTTTTCTCTGAAAAAAAACAGAAGTTGCATATGCACTGAATCCCGGCAGACTTTGTTTGCTTATTTCAGAAGGGTCAGCAAGAACTGTCCGCACATGTGGTACACGTGTGATGTGTAGCGGTACACATGTGATGTGTACGAGTGAGAGCATTGCTGCATGATAAAAGACTTGGGATGCCTTGGGTGTGGTGCTCGCGCTTTGCTACTTTTTGTATCTTTTTGTATCTTTGATGGCCAAGATGA
>CAMXCT020006522.1:127019-202019 GCA_947184155.2 Cladocopium goreaui
TTTGTGTCTTTTCTCCTTTTTTCCAAGTCTTGATAGCACAGTGTGGTGCAGGACTTCCTTCACCTTCATGCAGCTGTGACACTGCTGTGCTCATCTTTCCTGAGGCCAGCCCTAGCAGAGGCCGCGGAAGATCTTCATGTACTTTTCTTGTCTTCAAATGAGTGGGGAAAGTGACGTGCCAACATGTTTGGGAGCAAACTAAAGGAGTCAATTTGTGAGTGTTTCCGATCTTTTTTGTGAACCATTCTTCAGGGATGGATTGGCAATACCTTGGCCACAGCTCGCCGTGGAGGCATGCTCTGAAACCAGGAACCTTGCAGCTTGATGGCTTCCTGTTCTTTCTGAAGGCAGGCTTGTTTTTGCAGAAGTTCTGTTGCAGAATGCTTTTCGTTTCTCGACGGTGTCCAGAGGTGTTTGGGGTAAATGCAGCTCGCGAGAGTCCAGTAGAATCCTCTGTTTTTGTAAGACAAACTGCGTCAGTTCTTGACCTGCCGGAACTCAAACCACCAAGGAATAAATCAACCCAAATCACAATTTTTTTGAATCAGCTGTTTATTTTTTGGAAGGACAGGTGCGCGAGCGGGATGCCAATGTTTTGACCTGTCACACGTTTATCATCATTTATCCATCAACTCACTTGCTGTGTTTGCAGCAGTGTTTCGGATCTTTTTTGACCGGGAACCAATCTGTATTCCCATGACGTCTGCCCTGCCACCTCGACATTTGCTTTTCTCAACGTGCCTCGGACTCGAGAAGGGAGCGTCCGTGATGGTTTCCATGGGAAGCAGATGCAAATCAAACCATTTCGTTTGTCTCATTTTCTTCTGCGCTAAGGAGCAAAGAGGCCTTGTGGAGCTACGAGCGGCACTTGAAGAAGAAGGGAGACGGGCCGGTGGAGCTGTTTCAGTTCTCAGAGCAGGAAGATCTGAATGTCAAGTTGCTGGCTGACAAGCTGAAGGGAAGTTCCAGCTCTGCGCAAGTGTCAGTTCTTCTGATGCTGACTGGGTCATCCAGTTATTTGTGGCTGGTCTGGGAGCACCATCCCAAAAATGTGGAACTTTGCACCATGCTGAAGCGATTTCCCAGGAAACTCAACTTTGTGATTTGTCCCACTTCGAGAGCCACTCGAGATGAATGGGAAGCGCAGAGCTCACAGGCTCCGGGCATCTTTGGCGATTTTTGGGACAACAATGTCTCCGTGTGGGATGGCTTTGACCGTGATGTTGCCTCAAAAAACCAGATTTGCAGCTTGATTTGCACAGAGGGCAAGAGCAAGAAGGATGTTGGTGAGAAGCCGTCCGCAAGAAATAGGTTCTCGCTGGGTTTGCCGCTGGTGCTTGGCATTTGTGCACTGGGGCTGTGGTGTATAACCCATCTTCAAGGAAAGCTCGCCGCAGCATATGCAGAGAACGAGAAGCTTCAAAAAGATCTTGAGGCAACACTAGCTGAGAAGGAGAAGCTAGAGAGCCTCGAGAGAACACGAACTGAGAAGGATAAATTTCAAAGAAACCTTGATCCCAGCATATCGGAACGTGAGGATTTCTCCGCTGACTACTCCAAAACACCTGAGAAGTGCAGGACTAGTAGAACGAACAAGCTCAGCCCCTGGGAAGTGCTCGCGTTATCTCATGTTTAGACTTTGGTAAACCAAGGAGCTCGGCGTTTTTTTCCAATATTTCACCGATATTTTCCATGTTAGTTTTGGTCCAGAATTGATGCAACAATGGAACAAATGAATAGCCATGATGGTGTCATGTCACGTCTTTTTTTAAAACATATACATTATGCGTATAATGAAAAAACATAATAGCCATGTTAGTGGCCTTCCATCTAAAGTTGAACAGTACTTGACTTCGGACCGAGCACAGGCGTTTGTAGCGTTTGTAGTACATGCGCTAACAATGTACATTTCTAGTAGTTGGCAAACATCCAGCTTCTGCGTCAATGGCAGAGCAAGAAGGCTCTCTGTTTGCTCAAGACCGGAGAGAAAAGGAGCCTGGCAGATTGTCCCAGAGCAATGTTTGTCCTCTCTTACATGCCACATCTTTTCAACATTCATTATTGACAAATTATTGACAGTAGAAAGTGGTGCAGATCTTGATCTTTGTTGAATCCTGTAGCCTCTGTGTTTGATGCTATTGTGTGCTGTAGCCCCATGTAGCCCCCGTAGGCGTGAACATTTCCGGCTAGGAACAGAAGCCACACCATTGTCGCTGTGATAGATACAATTCGGCCCGAGCAATATAGTATTTGTTCTGATTTCCCCTTGGAATGGCAGCGCTTTCAAAATCAGCTCCGCCAAAGCCTATGGATTTGTCTGTGGTGGTGCATGGCGACAAGAGCTTGGAGATTCGTTGGGCAAGGGGAGATGGAGAAGGCAATGACTACGAGTTGGAGCTTCGCTACTTTCGACTTGGTGGGTTGATGATGGAACCTGATCACCCGACTGTGAAGGAAGTGAAAGGTTGTGCAGTGCACGTGCCCCATCCAGAGAACCTGTCCAAAGGCTTCGGTTGGGTCGTGAAGATTGCCTTGCAGGCCAAGTCAGATGGTTTGTTGAGCGAGAAAATCACGCAGCAGGTCAGTTGGGACGATGAATTGGCCGACACAGAGAAAGACCTGGAGGAAAAGATGCCTAAGTTGAAGAGTGAACTTGAAGGTTTCGTTGCTGTCAGAGGCAAACCGAGATTTCTACTGTTGGGAGGTCAGCATCATGGCAAGTCCTCTTTTGCCAACCATTTGTATCGCTGCTTCAACTGTGATTTGAGTCTCAATGACCAGATGGATGTGGCATCAGCTGGAGCAGAAGAAAAGACAGTGGAAACGAAGAGCCTCAGCGTGCCGCTGAATGGCATAGATGTCGCGTTCATTGACACTCCTGCCTTTGCCAATATGAATACGGAGACCGCCGGAAAGCTTCAGACTTTGCTTTCAAGTGGCATTGTGGATGGGGAGCGTCGAGACAAACTGTCGTCAGATAAGCTCAGTTGGTTCAGCAAGCCGCCCCATGGAGCGATTGTGGTCATGTCGCTCATTCATTGGCGCGACCAACCAGATGAGATGAAGAAGTACTTGGAGAAGATGGCAGACGTCTTCAAGAAGGCCTCAGGAGGCAAAGTGGCCTTCCCTTATGTCGTTGCCTGTACTCACCGTGATGTTTGCCTGAAGGAGTGCCAGAAGGAAGATCCGGCGAAAGAGTTGCGGAAAGCAGTGGAAGACATTGGAAAAGCGGCTTTGACGAAGCATGTCTACGACATCACCAACTATGAGAAGGAAGGTCTCGGAAGTGCCCGCAACAACAAGGCGACGGTTGACCTCCTTTCTCAGCTCTTGACCAAGGCCAAGCATGAGAACACTGCAAAAGTGCAGGAGCAGAATAGAACAAGGATTTGGTACTTGGGGGTGCTGATGGTTCTTATTCTTTTGGTGGTGCTAAGGGCCTTGAAATGATGCTTGTGAGCGTCGACCAGTGAGGCAATCATGCCGGGCACTTGTAGTACATGTGCCCATGGGCCTATAGGGCTTCCAGAAATTCTGTAGAACTGCAGTCGCAGCAAGCCCTTCGATTTTTCAGTAGCTTGCTAGAGATGTGATAATATCACAGCAGTGTTCACTTGTTTCCGATGGGCCACAGAGAACTGGCGACTGCCCTGCGTTAAGATTTCAATGCCGTATCTGATACACGCAGGCGACGCGCACAGACACAGACTGTCAAGGGGAAGTGCTCTGTAAAAAAAGGCCACGGCACATCTTGCAGGATTGAGAACCCTACGGGACCCTCCTCATGACTTCGCAGCTAAGTCTCTATTTGATATCAACTAGAACCATGCAGGGGGAGTTCAATGCTCGAACCTTTTCATTGCATTCTTGATGATCGACTCTCAGATCGCTTCCTTTTCAACTTGCTTTCGCTTGTTGGCCCGATTTTCCACGTCTGCTGATCATCACTGGAACTGTTGCGCAAGTCTGGTGGGGCAGCGCCATGTGCAGGCTAAGACCGTCGCTGCGTGAAGGTGCACCGGTGTGGGTCAACAATGTCAACAATTTCGGGTCGAAAGTGGGCACCCCCATGGTCTGTTAATACAGGGAAACTTCAAGAAACACTGAAACACCGAAATCTGTTGTTTTCATGAGCTTACAGTTTGACCTAGATCTGTCGGCTTTCCATCACAGTATCGTTACAGACGTTACAGTCTGGCAAGAGTCCAACAGACGAAACCCTAATGACTTCTCAGGCCACGAGCGGCTTGCCTCTCCAGTGGAATCAGGCGGATGAGTTGGTTGAGCAAGATACAGACACTGAGGTTTTGACAGCAGCATTAGCACCTCTAATTCTCATCAACATCAACATACATCAACCAAAAGATGCTGGGAAAAGAGGCAGGCAGATTTGTTATCAGTTCAGGTGGGTTTCGAGAGGAATGTGTCCGTTGCTGCAGCCTCAGACGTGCTTGAAAGAGTGGAGGTAATGTGAATCTTTGATGAGTCACCCAAAGAATGCGTCAGACGCATCATGATCTGTCAACGACTCTGTGGGGAAAGGGATTTCTTGGGTGATATTTGTCAAAGCTTTGGATTTTTGAAGATGCACTGCTCTTCGCACCTTTCAGCCAGTGCAGAGCTCCCGTTCTGAGGCCTGTGCTAGCGGAAGGCCAGTGGAGTCTACCGTGATGCTTAGTGTTTTCTTGAGCTGCTGAAAAAGTCACCCCAGCAGGTGGCTCCACAGGTGATTTATACATGTGAAGGAGCATGAGTCGCAAGGGTGCCTTTTGCAGTTTGTTTTTGTGGAGGCTTTGACATCGTGAGCGGGATGTCAATGTTTTGACCTGTCACATGTTTTTCCATCAACTCACTTGCTGTGTTTGCAGCAGTGTTGCGGATCTTTTTTGACCGGGAACCAATCTGTATTCCCAATGACGTCTGCCCTGCCACCTCGACATTTGCTTTTCTCAACGTGCCTCGGACTCGAGAAGTGAGCGTCCGTGATGGTTTCCATGTTGCAGGGTCGTACTTAGTCCTTCACAAGGGAAGCAGATGCAAATCAAACCATTTTGTTGTCTCATTTTCTTCTGCGCTAAGGAGCAAAGAGGCCTTGTGGAGCTACGAGCGACACTTGAAGCAGAAGGGAGACGGGCCGGTGGAGCTGTTTCTGTTCTCAGAGCAGGAAGATCTGAATGTCAAAGTGCTGGCTGACAAGCTGAATGGAAGTTCGAGCTGTGCGCAAGTGTCAGTTCTTCTGATGCTGACTGGGTCATCCAGTTATTTGTGGCTGGACCGGGAGCACCATCCCAAAAATGTGGAACTTTGCACCATGCTGAAGCGATTTCCCAGGAAACTCAACTTTGTGATTTGTCCCACTTCGAGAGCCACTCGAGATGAATGGGAAGCGCAGAGCTCACAGGCTCTGGGCATCTTTGGCGATTTTTGGGACAACAATGTCTCCGTGTGGGATGGCTTTGACCGTGATGTTGCCTCAAAAAACCAGATTTGCAGCTTGATTTGCACAGAGGGCAAGAGCAAGAAGGACGTTGGTGAGAAGCCGTCCGCAAGAAGTTTGCCGCTGGTGCTTGGCATTTGTGCACTGGGGCTGTTGTATACAGCCCATCTTCACATGACCCTAGAAGCAGAAAGGGGTGAGTTGGAGAAGCTTCAAGGAAAGCTCGCCGCAACATATGCAGAGAAGGAGAAGCTTGAAGAGAGCCTCAAAACAACACAAGCGGAGACGGATAATTTTCAAAACGATCTCAAGACTGGGAAGTGCTCATGTTTAGACCCTGGTAAAGCAAGGAGCTCGGCCTTTTTCCAATACTTCACCGATATTTTCCATGTTGGTTTGAGTCCAGAATTCATGCAACAATGGAACAAATGAATAGCCATGATGGTGTCATGTCACGTCTTTTTTTTTTACATATACATTATGCGTATAATGAAAAAACATAATAGCCATGTTAGTGGCCTTCCATCTAAAGTTGAACAGTACTTGACTTCGCACCGAGCACAGGCGTTTGTAGCGTTTGTAGTACATGCGCTAACAATGTAAATTTCTAGTAGTTGGCAAACATCCAGCTTCTGCGTCAATGGCAGAGCAAGAAGGCTCTCTGTTTGCTCAAGACCGGAGAGAAAAGGAGCCTGGCAGATTGTCCCAGAGCAATGTTTGTCCTCTCTTACATGCCACATCTTTTCAACATTCATTATTGACAAATTATTGACAGTAGAAAGTGGTGCAGATCTTGATCTTTGTTGAATCCTGTAGCCTCTGTGTTTGATGCTATTGTGTGCTGTAGCCCCATGTAGCCCCCGTAGGCGTGAACATTTCCGGCTAGGAACAGAAGCCACACCATTGTCGCTGTGATAGATACAATTCGGCCCGAGCAATTGGTATTTGTTCCGATTTCCCCTTAGGATGGCAGCGCTTTTGTTCCTTCCCCTTAGGATGGCAGCGCTTTCAAAATCAGCTCCGCCAAAGCCTATGGATTTGTCTGTGGTGGTGCATGGCGACAAGAGCTTGGAGATTCGTTGGGCAAGGGGAGATGGAGAATGCAATGACTACGAGTTGGAGCTTCGCTACTTTCGACTTGGTGGGTTGATGATGGAACCTGATCACTCTCCCGTCACCGAAGTGAAAGGTTGTGCAGTGCACGTGCCTCATCCAGAGAACCTGTCCAAAGGCTTCGGTTGGGTCGTGAAGATTGCCTTGCAGGCCAAGTCAGATGGTTTGTTGAGCGAGAAAATCACGCAGCAGGTCAGTTGGGACGATGAATTGGCCGACACAGAGAAAGACCTGAAGGAAAAGATGCCTAAGCTGAAGAGTGAACTTAAAGATTTCGTTGCTGTCAGAGGCAAACCGAGATTTCTACTGTTGGGAGGTCAGCATCATGGCAAGTCCTCTTTTGCCAACCATTTGTATCGCTGCTTCAACTGTGATTTGAGTCTCAATGACCAGATGGATGTGGCATCAGCTGGAGCAGAAGAAAAGACAGTGGAAACGAAGAGCCTCAGCGTGCCGCTGAATGGCATAGATGTCGCGTTCATTGACACTCCTGCCTTTGCCAATATGAATACGGAGACCGCCGGAAAGCTTCAGACTTTGCTTTCAAGTGGCATTGTGGATGGGGAGCGTCGAGACAAACTGTCGTCAGATAAGCTCAGTTGGTTCAGCAAGCCGCCCCATGGAGCGATTGTGGTCATGTCGCTCATTCATTGGCGCGACCAACCAGATGAGATGAAGAAGTACTTGGAGAAGATGGCAGACGTCTTCAAGAAGGCCTCAGGAGGCAAAGTGGCCTTCCCTTATGTCGTTGCCTGTACTCACCGTGATGTTTGCCTGAAGGAGTGCCAGAAGGAAGATCCGGCGAAAGAGTTGCAGAAAGCAGTGGAAGACATTGGAAAAGCGGCTTTGACGAAGCATGTCTACGACATCACTAACTATGAGAAGGAAGGTCTCGGAAGTGCCCGCAACAACAAGGCGACGGTTGACCTCCTTTCTCAGCTCTTGACCAAGGCCAAGCATGAGAACACTGCAAGAGTGCAGGAGCAGAATAGAACAAGGATTTGGTACTTGGGGGTGCTGATGGTTCTTATTCTTTTGGTGGTGCCAAGAGCCTTGAAGTGATGCTTGTGAGCGTCGACCAGTGAGGCAATCATGCCGGGCACTTGTAGTACATGTGCCCATGGGCCTATAGGGCTTCCAGAAATTCTGTCGAACTGCAGTCGCAGCAAGCCCTTCGATTTTTCAGTAGCTTGCTAGAGATGTGATAATATCACAGCAGTGTTCACTTGTTTCCGATGGGCCACAGAGAACTGGCGACTGCCCTGCGTTAAGATTTCAATGCCGTATCTGATACACGCAGGCGACGCGCACAGACACAGACTGTCAAGGGGAAGTGCTCTGTAAAAAAAGGCCATGGCACATCTTGCAGGATTGAGAACCCTACGGGACCCTCCTCATGACTTCGCAGCTAAGTCTCTATTTGATATCAACTAGAACCATGCAGGGGGAGTTCAATGCTCGAACCTTTTCATTGCATTCTTGATGATCGACTCTCAGATCGCTTCCTTTTCAACTTGCTTTCGCTTGTTGGCCCGATTTTCCACGTCTGCTGATCATCACTGGAACTGTTGCGCAAGTCTGGTGGGGCAGCGCCATGTGCAGGCTAAGACCGTCGCTGCGTGAAGGTGCACCGGTGTGGGTCAACAATGTCAACAATTTCGGGTCGAAAGTGGGCACCCCCATGGTCTGTTAATACAGGGAAACTTCAAGAAACACTGAAACACTGAAGTCTTTTGTTTTCATGAGCTTACAGTTTGACCTAGATCTGTCGGCTTTCCATCACAGTATCGTTACAGACGTTGCAGTCTGGCAAGAGTCCAACAGACGAAACCCTAATGACTTCTCAGGCCACGAGCGGCTTGCCTCTCCAGTGGAATCAGGCGGATGAGTTGGTTGAGCAAGATACAGACACTGAGGTTTTGACAGCAGCATTAGCACCTCTAATTCTCATCAACATCAACATACATTAACCAAAAGATGCTGGGAAAAGAGGCAGGCAGATTTGTTATCAGTTCAGGTGGGTTTCGAGAGGAATGTGTCCGTTGCTGCAGCCTCAGACGTGCTTGAAAGAGTGGAGGTAATGTGAATCTTTGATGAGTCACCCAAAGGATGCGTCAGACGCATCATGATCTGTCAACGACTCTGTGGGGAAAGGGATTTCTTGGGTGATATTTGTCAAAGCTTTGGATTTTTGAAGATGCACTGCTCTTCGCACCTTTCAGCCAGTGCAGAGCTCCCGTTCTGAGGACTGTGCTAGCGGAAGGCCAGTGGAGTCTACCGCGATGCTTAGTGCTTTCTTGAGCTGCTGAAAAAGTCACCCCAACAGGTGGCTCCACAGGTGATTTGTACATGTGAAGGAGCATGAGTCGCAAGGGTGCCTTTTGCCCTTTGTTTTGTGCAGGCTTGGACATCGTGAGCGAGATGTCAATGTTTTGACCTGTCACACGTTTTTCCATCAACTCACTTGCTGTGTTTGCAGCAGTGTTTCGGATCTTTCTAGTTAGGAACCAATCTGTATTCCCAATGACGTCTGCCCTGCCACCTCGACATTTGGTTTTCTCAACGTGCCTCGGACTCGAGAAGGGAGCGTCCGTGATGGTTTGCATGTTGCAGGGTCGTACTTAGTCCTTCGCAAGGGAGGCAGATGCACATCAAACCATTTTTTTGTCTCATTTTCTTCTGCGCTAAGGAGCAAAGAGGCCTTGTGGAGCTACGAGGGGCACTTGAAGGAGAAGGGAGACGGGCCGGTGGAGCTGTTTCAGTTCTCAGAGCAGGAAGATCTGAATGTCAACGTGCTGGCTGACAAGCTGAATGGAAGTTCGAGCTCTTCGCAAGTGTCAGTTCTTCTGATGCTGACTGGGTCATCCAGTTATTTGTGGCTGGACCGGGAGCACCATCCCAAAAATGTGGAACTTTGCACCATGCTGAAGCGATTTCCCAGGAAACTCAACTTTGTGATTTGTCCCACTTCGAGAGCCACTCGAGATGAATGGGAAGCGCAGAGCTCACAGGCTCCGGGCATCTTTGGCGATTTTTGGGACAACAATATCTCCGTGTGGGATGGCTTTGACCGTGATGTTGCCTCAAAAAACCAGATTTGCAGCTTGATTTGTACAGAGGGCAAGGGCAAGAAGGATGTTGGTGAGAAGCCGTCCGCAAGAAATAGGTTCTCGCTGGGTTGGCCGCTGGTGCTTGGCATTTGTGCTCTGGAGCTGTGGTATATAGCCCATCTTCACATGACCCTAGGAGCAGAAAGGGGTCAAGTGGAGAAGCTTCAAGGAGAGCGCGCCGCAACATATGCAGAGAAGGAGAAGCTTGAAGAGAGCCTCAAAACAACACAAGCGGAGAAGGAGAAACTTCAAAACGATCTCAACACAGCACAAGCAGAGAACGAGAAGCTTCAAAAAGATCTTGAGGCAACACAAGCTGAGAAGGAGAACTTTCAAAACGATCTCAACACAGCACAAGCAGAGAACGATACGCTTCAAAAGGTCGTTGTGGCACCGGCTGGTACGAGCCGCTTGTGATGTTGGGTAATGTCAAGACGTCTGGTGAGATCCTGGAGTTCATGAGTAATTTGTAGTTTGGAACGCCATCCGCCGTCTCTGACAAATGCCTGTGTTTGATGGTCGCACAGAAGGCAAAAGTTTTGCCTCCAGTTCTGGGAGACCTGCGTCGTCATCCTGTAGAAAAGGGGCAAGTGCACTGCAGTTCTTTTCCATGTGTCTTCATTGGTTGGACCAGTGCTGTCAGTTTGACTCTTCCTTTGCGCTGGTGTACCTTGACTTGGCTTGACGGAAGGCGAGCAAGTGTGGATGCTATGGAACTCGCAGGCACAACATCGGGTTGCAAAAAACATGGTACGTGGATGATACAGAGGTGCGCAGTCAAATTTAGTCAAGCAGCGGGGAGGGTCTGTTGTTTCAATTGATGATTGAGCCTTCTGAGGCTGTAAACATCGCAGATCATGTCAGTTGCACGGAGTTCACGAGATAACGCGCTTTCTCAAAGTACATTCTCTGAATTGGTTGAGATCAATCATGAAACAAATCGAATCATACCTGTGTCCCGAAAGAAGGGTTGGGGGATTGACCTGGTTCTAAGTAACGTTGTTCCCCTGATGGACCCAGGATTGAGCTGTGCTAGTCCAAATCTGACAGGTGTTGTGTCAAGATTGACCCTTCCCCAACACATGTCAAATGTTTTGAAGGCAATTTCAGCCAAACTCTGTAGTGTTCTTTTGTGTTCCAGAGCACGGATGTGAGTGGTGTATCCACTGGAAGAAGTATTTCACAGCTTCCCGCGTGGTAGCTTTTGTAGCACCTCATCACTCATCTTCTGTTACCCCTTGAATCCGTTGAACTTCAACAAAGGATATACAATTTGCATATAAAGAGGCCCAATCATGTTCACCACGCTGTTTGGAAAGCGCATGGTTTGGTCTTCAGGTTGGAGTTTGCCACTCCTGGCAAAGTATGAGCAGAATGGTGGGGGCCTGGAATGAATGTGTGCTGAAGTTTTGGATTTATGCAGATGAGTAGGATCTTCAAACTGATCAGAGAACCGTTGTCCTTGTATGGTTGTACCTGGTTGCAGAGCTCCTTGGCGAGGAACGTCACGTTTTCAGTACACACACACACGTACACTCGTACCTCCACGGGGATTGACTGCATGTGCATGTTTATAATGTGACGGTCTTGCTATGTTTTTTTTGCTATGTCTTGTTTGGCGATCACTGACCTTCAATGAAGGGGTCTTGATTTGTGTGTCTGGGTTGATACATGGAATTCATCTCTGGGCTACGGCAACTTGCGCCAGATTCATCATGGCTTATTGATGCTTATTGCCAATTTCTTGGGTTTTTGCCGGAGGGCAGTTGGGTCAGGCCTCGGCCCTCAGGTTTGATTTGCAACCCTGGAAGCCGCAGCCGTGCATAGGTGCGCCAGGTACGCCTTGACGCTGTCAATCGCTGTCATGTGGCGTGTTGGATGAGATCAGTTCGTTGTAATTACTGCGAGTGGTGGCATCACGTGCTACTTCTAGTGATTCCTGCTTCAACGTGTTTTTGATAAATGTGATTCCTGATTCTGCCTGTACTGCATCGTCAAAATCTACAATGCCAACAGGAACTTTGTTATGTCATTGGTTTCTTATTCCGATCCTGCATGAAAAATACTTTGCCCGTGGCTCAAGCAGACATGTATACTACCATCTGATTGTTGGATCTTATCTGTCTGGTGTCTTTTTTTCCTGAGCTCATGGCTGTCAATGGCGCAAGTGTTTCTATGGCAAGCTGTTCAAAAAGTGCTGGCCCTGTTGCGACCCGCCAAAACCAGATCCAATCGAAGATCCAATCGAAACAAATCCACTCGAACCAGGCACATGGCACACGCCATTGGCCGAAGAATGGGCTCGGATCAGTACAATCGATGGAACCGTGGCACAGCGCCAGCTTTGCCATCAAGCAGTCGGATGCTGAACCCTGACCTTAAGAAGACTGCCAGTGCAATCTACAACCCAAACCCGAAGGGCAAGTGAGTAGACCAGGTGAATCACCGGGCCACCCCAGGTTCACCATTTGACCGCTTCTTTGATCCTTTTAATTTACAATTTTTTCAAAACTTTTGGATTTGAGGTTGATGCCATTGATTGCCATCCTACTCCCCTAAGAATCTCTCCTCAAATCTGAATTTCCCAGTAAATGCCATATATAAAATATAGAATCCAAAAAGATGTGCAGCTGTGAGCGGGTTTAATCCAGTTTAAACTTTCTGATTTTTTGGAGGCAATTTTTATGGGAGTTGGTTGGGAACCTATGGCACTATGGCGATTGTCAGTGTGGTGCATTGGGGGTGTTCAGAATGCTGCTGGGAGTAAGCGGCCTCCAGTACCAATGCCAATTGACACCCCAAGACCTAGCACCGAGTGCACCAAGTCTTCAGGGCTGCTTGGACTGAAGGAAAAACACATCGAACAAGCGATCTAACTTTTGAAATGGTTTGACCCTTCAGATTTCAATGGCCATGTTGTTGCACAAATTCAGCATCTTGTGGCAGTTGTTTGGGTCCTTTCTCCATGCCCCGGCCGCAGGAAGAGGTCATCAACGTCGTGCACACCTTCGTTCCGCGGCTGCTGCGCATATGCTGACAGCAGTTCCGAGTGAGAAAGGTGTCGGCGTCGCTTTGTCCGAGCTGTGCAGTGACAACCACACGCAGTGTCAGTTGGAACAGTGTCGCCTTGACCTTGACTGCGTCGTTCTAGCCGATGGCATGGATGAAATTCAGTGGAATCCGCCCTGCAATGTTTGGCAGAAATATTCTTTTGGCATCTTTTGGCATGCCATCATTGAAAGTGCAGGGCTAAGTTTGAACTACATCCTCACAAGTGCCTCAGTTGCTGGAATCTTTTTCAGGTTGATACTTCCGGGGTACTTGCAACGCCCCTTTGTCCTTGCACTTGGCTCCTTGTAAGAAAAATATACACGAAAAGAACAAGTCATGTAATTGGAAGACACCATTTTTTTTGGTTTGGAATGATGCTTCTTAGCTGTGCTATTTACACCTGAAGCAACACGGGATTAACGATCCAGTGTGCCAAGATGAGGATATCTTTGCATTCACCTACAAGCCAGAGCATAGAAAATCATGGCATATTTGACATCATGCGATTTCAATTTCTTTCTCAGTTCAATAATCTCAGCGACTCAACCTGTCCCACATCACCGGGACCTTCATAGCAATTGCACTCAACGGCCGCGTCCATCGTGAAGCGATGAGGGCGGCTGAGATGCGGATAGGCTGTGGCACCTTGTGCTGGTTGCTGTTGTTGCGCCTGGGATCGCAGCGATTTGGTTTTGACTTTGGAGACATATGGACACGGTTTGATTATGTGTGATCACCATGTGCAAGGCCTTTGTAGACTGGGTTATGTTCACAGATTATACATTCATATTCATATTATATATTTTATTATATATATATATTATTTATTGTATTCATATACAATCATATTCATATTATATTATATATAGTATTGTATTCATATATGTCTCAAATGCTCCATTTCAGGGCGAACAAAATATAAAACCCTCGTGGCTTTTCACTTTCCCAGTGACATCAGCTTTGATGAGGTGCAGGACCGCCTCCATATTAGTGCCTTGGCCGAAGCTTAGATTCTTTGGTTACCTGACAATCGGAAATTCCCATGTCATCTGCACCCTTTCCAAGTTTCATTGGAACACCGATGCCAGCATCAGAGCTTGTCACTAAGGTACCAGGAGAGTGGACGCAGCATGGCTGAATGACGTTAGGAACTCGTAGGAAATCCAAGGAGTGAGGTCAAATTGTGAACAGTTGATCTATAGCAACTTTGGGATTGCCAATGGCCCCCTCCTCTTTGACTTGTGGTGCACTTTATGTACTTGATCCTTTTGGAAGCTTCAAACGGCAATCTGACTTTGCATATACTGCTGGATTGATTTTGCGCCAAAGACATCGCTTCTACTCACTTTTGATGAGTGCTTCGGTCAGCTCTGAGCGCATTCAACACCTACAGGCTGAATCCAGGCTGTGTTTCTAGGACTTATTTGTGGAAGATAGCAGGGACACACTAGACCCACCCTGGAATTATCAATTACTCTAGCCATTTGGCACGTGTCCACCCTTCATCATTGTGTCAGATTAGCAGTGACTAAAGACTGTCTAAAGTTTGGGTTGATGGTCCTGGGCTCAGAACGGGATCCAACTCTCCAGTTTGAGAATCCCAGCAACCAGTAGAACCAGATGATCCCCCAGGCAATGATATGCCAGGGGCCGTTGAATTTGGCCACACGTTCTGATCGTTTTGAGGACCTTGCGGATGAAAATGACAGTGTCTTACCTGCAGCTGAGAACGGTCACTTTTGGACAGCTACAGGGCAGTGTCGGAGTAGCAGCTCGTAGTCAGACGGGTTGTAGGATGGCCAGGGAGGGGTTAAATAAGGGACCTGATAATGGAAAGAAGCAGGGCAAAGGCCCGTCCTCCAGCCGCTGCGAAATTGAATGTGATAGGTCTGATAGATGCTGGTATTATCTATCTATCTATCTATCTGTCTGTCTGTCTATCTGTCTGTGTGTCTCTCTATCTATCTATCTATCTGTCTGTCTGTCTGTCTATCTGTCTGTCTGTCTATCTATCTATCTATCTATCTATAAATATATGTATGGAGTGTTTTCTTTCCTGGTCGGTCTCCGACCCACATTGCAACCGTAGGAATTGCCCATTTACCTCAGCCGAGACTTAGTTCTTCTGCACACGTTCTGATGAAGAGGAGTTATTCATTGCCGCCACAAAGCGAGTGTTGGCATTGGGCCATATCCCATCCTACCAATCTTTTTGGTGGTTCTTACGCTTTTTCTCCCCCTATCTCTCTCCCTCTCTCTCTCTATAGTCCCGTCAGGCCTCCATTGCCCTGTCAGGCTTTCAATGCCAATGGATGGAATGGTGCCACCTATCAGATTTGGAACGCGAGCAACGTAGGCAAGGGCTCTGTTTGTAACAGCTCGGTTGATCATTGCAGTTTTCGGTTAGCAAAAATTGTTCCATAACATGTTTGATTCCCTCTTTTCATCAAGACTTGATGAAGTTCATATGAGGAGGGACTTCAACGTTATCAACTTTTGCGGTTTGCAACCCTTGTGTTGTTTTTGTCCTGTTTTTTGTGGAGCGAACTTGATTTTTCTGCCAGTGGCATATATCAAGCGTCAAAGGTTCTGGGGGATTTTCAGAGACGTGGGGTTTCTTTCCAAATGGGGGGTGTGAACAGGAGGGAATTGGGGTAAAGTGACCCGTTTGGTCCTCAGTATCTTCAATTGCGTGGCCACGAATTCGGGAACAAACATATCATCATTTCATAGCAAGATGTTCTATTGGAAAGCAAACGATCTGGGGTATTACCCTTTTTTTGGGAAACATCTTTATCCTCTTCAGGTTGTTGGTATAAGCCTCGACCCTAGCAGATCATTATTCATTTTTACGACAATATTCACTATTATTCAATTTTATGATGCTTGATTCCCTACAGAATGTTTTTTATGATTCAATTCCTCATCATAATTAAACATTCTGGCATGGATTATTCATTACTATTGTTTCCCTTCATTACCCTACAGAATGTTTCACTCATAGAATTGGATGATGGGAAAATTGGAACCGGAAAGCCCTATATTTGATGGTAAAAACCCATGGGTTTCCGGTTAAGATTTTCCCAACAAAACCAATCCGTTGTGAATCACATCTGGCACCGCCTCCATGGCACCGGCCTCGACAGGTCAGACAATCGACTGGCAACTCACCATGCGGGACAGCATGTACGCAGGATGGAATGGCCACGTCCTCAGCTGCCATGGATATATCTACAGCTGCTACATGTTAATGTCTGTTGATAACTTGATAACTTTAATATATATAATATTGATCCACATATCATATATATATACATATATATATATATATACACGCACGCATAGTAAACACGTATATATATATATATATTATGACATGTGTATAAACCAACAAACATAGCTGGGGTCAGAAGACATTGCAGGAACTTTGGGACTTTCCAAATCTTAGCCTTGATCTCATCAGTGGAATCAGTCCAGCGAGCATTCTAAAGGCCAGCAGTGGCTGGTGGCTGTTTACTACAGGGGTTGTGATGATCCTCTCATTTCTCAGGGGCACTTACTACAGATCTTGGGTATCCTGGGGTATCCTTCAATTTTGAGGTGCCTGGTCCCCAATCTCAAGCTTCACAGTTGGGTGTAGCTGTGAGCCGACCCAAGGCAACGAGTGGTATTTGAAGGATGAGAGTTCTTGGATCCAATGGATGGGGCTTGGGAACGTGAGTGGCGCAGCGGCGCAGGTTTCAAGCTCCAAAGATTGATCATTCTGGGGCAGTTCAGCAGCCGAACCCAACAAAATCATATCCAAGCATGACTGCTGGCAGGGGTTTCTCTGCCCATCTTTGCGATAATTATTGACTATAATCACATCACATATTGAGTATAACCAAGCTGGGGATCTTGTGTGGGGCAACTGAACTGTGAGACTTGTACTAGGGACGACTCTTGCCGAGTCCTGGTACAGTGTGAGCCTACATTCCTACATGTGGACATCCAAGCCCACAGAACTTTTCAGGGTTTTTGGAGATACCAGTGGATCCTGTGGCAATACTACATTTGATAAACATAAACCAAACAAATAGGGGCATCAAACTGGTTTGATGCTTCCTCGGGGTTTGTGAATGTCCACCAAGTCCCACAAGCCAAGTTACCCAAGAAGTTTCTGTGCGCTTCCTTTTTGGAGGCTTCACATGAGCTTGAGAATAAAAGAATCATGGACGCCAAGAAGCTGTGATACTTGAATAGGGAGCTCCTGTGGCCTCAAGTGGGGATCGATATTACCACGGACTTCACCCTCCTCAGGTGACGTGATACTAGCGAACGGAACGATGAACAGCGGACTGTTCGAGGAGTTCGTGACGTTCTCGACCACCGTGGGCACGGTGTTGAAGCTTTCCGTGTGGAAGGGTGGCTTTGGGTCAAACTTCCACAGATGTTGGGAACGTAGGGCATTGAATGGCCATTTGGGAAGGGTTGCTTTGGGGCCTTATGAAGTTCATTTGCATTGGCATAGGAGTTTTCATCGACGGGGATGTTTTCCGGGATGTGTTTGGTTTTAGAGACCCAAAGTCAGTGGTCCTGATGCCAAACTGACCAACATGTTGTGAGAGGGTGATAAGGATGATCTCGATGATGTTGATGATGCTAGCAGACCATTCAAAAAGAGCTGCAGAGTTTTCCTTGGACTTCGCACTGTCCACTTGCCTTCGTGGTGCAGAATGAGCCTTCCAGATCCAACAGATCCAACACCACCCGGTGCCTGAGGAAATTTACCATCGATCCGACCAACGGAGGCACTTTGAAACGGCAGCATCAACAGAGGGGGTTTCAAGCAATACATGGGACTTTGACATATTTTAACAACAAGAATCAAATGAATATAACTAGACTATGACTAGAATATATACTGTAAGTGATATTTTTCTGGAGGGATACAATTAATATTCATGGGGGTAATAATAGGATGGCATGCAACTGAGGGGTTGCTGCTGAACCCTGATTTCAGTAGATGATGATGATGGTGAGTAAAACAGTATGACTCATAATGACCCACATGTACAGCACATTGATCGGTGTACAAGAAACCATCAATAAACCATTCCAACCGTCCGGGATCATTTTAGCGGCCAAAGAATGGGACGATTCACTCTGACCAACTCCAACTTTGTTACACTCCCATAGTTGTTGACGTGTCTCAAACAGGACACGGTTGCAATGACGGGAACCCCCGGCTTCAAGATCAGATGATCCCTTAGGGTGATTTGTGACAGTTACCAGCAAGATATGCCGGATCTGCACGGATTTTCTCAGTGTCAACTCGTTGGAGGTCAACATCTACGGTAGTGGCCGCCTTTTTATGGCCTATCCAGGATATCCTCTGAAATTCGATCATCGCCCCATATGGCCCATATAAAATTGGTCCATTGGTCACAAGACCGGTGACAGGGACCCCACCGGATCTTTTCCGAGGCTACAGTTCATACCACTCCTGGGTCCAGCCGTCCAGTTGCAGCTGCTCAGCATCCCAATCCCAACCATCCAAACCATCCCAAAAAGGCATGTAATTGATGTAATTGATGTTGGGATTGATGGGATGGTTGGGACATGACCAATCTGTAATTAGATCTGCAATCCAAAACAGAAGAATTCTTAATCTACCGATTCACCGAAACAGGGCCGGGACATGTCCAATCTGACCTAGTTACTTGCTGGTTTTGCTGAGGGAAAATCTCGAAAATCGGATGACCATCTGCCAGGAGATTGGGACCACCACGGAAATCTTCTATTCGGTGCAGGAAAGGGTGATTGACTCCATGGGACTCCATGGCGACTGCTCTTGGATTCGTGGACCATGAAGCCATTGAATGGCTGTATCAATGAGGAACATGGCTGTACCATAGAATTTAGGGTTCCAATTTTTTGCAGGTGAGATCACAGACCAAAGTATTTCAGATTGGAAATTCCCTCTGAAAGTTTTTGCGGCACCATGATTGGTGCGCCGTGACAGTGATACATTTGCTGCAAGTTTTTGACATCCATCCACTCCCAGAAGTTGAAAGGAAAATTGACAAAATTGACAAAACTCCCTCCTATGTTATGTAATTAATGGACATTCCCTGTGATTTTTCCCACATTTTCCCAGCGACAAAACCTTTCAGGAGGGCGCCGCCAGCTCCATTCTGCACCCCACTGACCTGCAGTTCACCATGCCAGGCAGCCTCCCGTTTCGCCATGGCAGCTAGTTCTGCAGTTGTTCCCTGTAAGGCAATTGATTCACCGGTTTGAAAAGCCAGTGGGCCACCATGTTTTCCATACTGATTTGCGCATTTTGCGCAACCTGAATGCAGTATCCTTCGTTGCAAGGGCGGATTTCCCAATGGACAGCTCGGTGACTCCTCCCAACCAAACACTCATAACACGCAAAATATACCGACCCGAAAAACATCTGATTGGTGATTGGTCCTTTCAAATGTTCTTTAAAGGATCAATCATAACATCCTCAATATCCTCATCAACATTTACTCATTTCAACTCATTTCATCCAGTTTCATCCAATTTCCCCTTGGATCATTCCTGATTTCACCAAACCAGTTCCGCCGTTCCCCCAGCCATGTGTTTCCACAGCCATGCCACGTTTCACCGTGGCGCCATTGCTGGCTGTGGCTGTGACCGCGACCGCTGTGACTGCTCCGGCGTCCTGCTGGAGCGATGGCAGCTGGCTGGAGTGTTGCACCGGGCCGCGGCGGTGCTGGAGCAATGCTCGCAGACAGCAGCGTCTTGACATTTCTGTATCGAAATGACTAAGATATCTGGTGTAATGTACTATAAAGACATTTGGTAAAAAAAAGACCAATTCTGACTACCCAAAATTAACCCCTGTTGATTTTATAGCATTTTATGGCTGGGTACTGTAAATCCTGTCGTTGGCAAAACCCTCCATGTCTGTTGTTTAACATCCCCATGTTTCTTGGTTCAAATTCCTGCCATAGCTGCCCCAAGGAACTGCTGTAGCAGTTCGCCGGAGCATGAACCCATGCAGACGGATCTACATGTTTGTAGCTGGGCCTTGATCACTTGTGGTCATTGGGTTTCCGAGTGGTAGACACACATGTGTCTCATAAAAGTCATTAAGAGTCCATCAGAAATCTATAGATTCTACAGATCTAGAATGGATTTGCATATGCTTGATCGACTGCATAGACTGTATATACGCTTCCATATCTGCACCACCACTTGGAAGAATTGAAGACCATTTGGATGTGCATTCTGATCATTCTGGTTGGAAACTGCTCAGTAACTCTTGCCAGTAAAGTTCCCAATTCCCGGGCATCGGATTTACAACTAGGATCAACTAGGTCAGAACCATGGTGATACCACTCACCACTTACCAACTGGGGATAATCCGCCGGGGCACGACCTCGCCCAGGTAGCAACGACCTCGCCTTTCGAAAAACTTATCGCTTAGTGAAGCACCAAAGCTTGGGCCTTGAAGAGGACCTGCGGTGCCGACTGAACTCTTGGAATAGTTGGGGAACAAATCGTGTCAGCTGAAAAAACATGGGGGGATAACGGGATAACTTTCAACATCTTTCAACTTTGGGTAGTAACCATGGCTACAGCACACTTGAACGGGGTACCATCACTTCAAGGAGATTCTGGAACCAGGGTTATATATTCATTAGCGGGAAACTGGGATGTTCCCAATTGGGCAGCTTAGCGACAGCATGGCGGCACCCCCTTTTTTCAATGCAATGCACACGGCCTACACCTGTGGACTTTTTCCAGCTCGAATCCCCTACATCTTCCAGGGCAATTCTACCTCACATGAATTCCACAGCTACATGGGACACCAGTTCCCACCAGTTCCCACCAGTTCCCACCAGTTCCCACCAGTTCCTCAGTTGAAGCAGGACTGTGTGTCCCTGGTGGCTTGCAAACCCACCGAAGGCAGCTGGAGAGCGTTGGAGATTGGGGAGCCAAAGTGTTGCTTTGCTGGACACTCCCAGGGTTTGTGAACCCCAAAAAGGGCCAGCTTCGAACTGGACCAAACTTGGGGGATTTTTGATGATTTTGTGGGTCTGGTAGAATTCCATTTTTGTATCCCTATCCTCTATCCACATGGTTTGAATAATCGCTTTCAATTTATCTCTGCATTTTTGGCAATGGTTTATCCGAGATTTTTATGTGGAGTTGTGGGATGTGAACATCAGTCTGGATTCTTGTCTCAGAGGCAGCCATTGTTCAATCGGGAGCTTTCAATGGACCAATGCCAGATTTTTCATCGGTAAAGAAGCTCAGATAGTTTTCTTCTTGTTTTTGCTTGACAGCCCCCCCAAAATCATGGATCTCCCAACCCACCAACAGTCACCTTTTTTTGTCATCAGATTTATGATATTTCCCCCTATTAGCCTTCAGTATCACCTAGCAATGGGTGGGGGCCTCAACCAACAAACCCGGGGGTTACACTTGACTAAACCAACCAACATGGGGGATTTAAGTAGATTTGAACCAAGATTAAGATGTTTCACCAAGCAACATGGATCATTTTTCCCGTTTTTCCCATTTTTCCCATTTTCAGTGGATAAACTACTGCCAAAATTTCCATAAAGCCAAGGCTCCGCCGGATCATCCACTTCGCTGACGCTGGAAATAGCGGACGCTCTCTGTGCGACGTGGCATGGCATGACGACCTTGTTGGAGGAGTGATGAATGAACCAGGGAACAAGACTGGGAATTTCCGAAAATGTGGAGATGTTCTATTCCATCATATCAAAAAGGCATATTTGTACATTGCTACATTTTTGCACTTAGACAAAAAGGATTTGATAGCGACCCATCCAAATGGCTATGGATTGACCTTGCGGAAATCCAGCGCTTTCCGCACGGAAACTGAGCATGACATTGTGCTTGTTCAGTGCCAAAAAAAAACGCAGGGTGTTGTTTTGCTGTAGGTTTCATCACATTTCGATTTTTGGATGCCAAGTACACGAAACATTATCTTTTTAAAACCTTTTTACATCTTACTATTTTGTTCAAGACGGGGCAGTGCTCTGTCTTGGTCTCCCTCTTCTCTCTCTCTCTCTCTCGCTCTCTCTCTCTCTCTCCCTCCCTCCCTCCCTCCCCCTCCCTACCTTCTGGAATAGTGCCTTTACAATTCTCATAATATATATATATGTATATGATTATATATATATATTATGATTATATATATATATTATGATTATATATATATGATTATGTATATATATAGGATTATATATATAATTATAATTATATATATATATATATATTGTAGAGCTTCGCACACCGGCGTTGGTGTTGTTCATGTGCTCTGCGCGTGCGCGCAGGTGCAGAGCACAGTGTGATGTTCTTGTCATACCGCAGCTTGTAACCATCTTACCGCACATCTTTTTGTCGCATTTTTGTGTTTGTGCTTTTGCTTGTGCTGCTTCTTCTTCTTTTTCTTGTTCTTGTTGTTGTTGTTGTTGTTGTTGCTGCTGCTGCTGTTCTTGTTCTTGCAACACGGCTTATTTACGCGTGTTTGTGGACCCCTAAAAATCCTCAAATAGGCGGTGTTTTCGCACATGTTTGAGACCCTCACGCAGTTTTCACCATGTTGCAAGATGTAATTTCTATATGCAAAAGGGCTAAAACACTGTATTCTTACGATGTTTTTGCTTCCCGAGCCCAGCAAAAAATCGTCAAATCGACTTCCAAAATCGACTTCCAAAAGTATCTTATGATTTTAGCACCTTTTTTCCCGGCAGCCCCGGACCCCCAAAAACGTGAAAACACAGCGAGATTGGGGGGTCGACGGCAGGCGCACGCCCCCGGCTAGCTGGCTAGCTAAAGCTGTGGCTGCAAGGTGCACATGAATCACCCTGCGATTGGCTGTCTTTTCTAGAGGTTGCCTCCTGGCATCGATTCTGAACCCGTCCACGTGATGTAACGTGATCTATTCGTTTGTGCGCCGCCAATTTAACGGAAAAGAGCGCCTTCGCCACACTCAAACAGCATTGAAGGACGAAACGGGCCTCCGGGCAACGGCCTAACACCTTTCTGCTCTTGCCGCCGCTTTCTCCTGCCTGCTTGCTCTTGCTCCTAGCCCTTCGCGCGAAAGGACAGACGAGGCCTTTGGCCTGCGGCTGCTTCTTTCAAACGTTGCTGTTTCTGTGCTTCCTGCTTGCTTCTGTTTTTCCCCTTGCTGCTCCGTCAGTAGGCTTCTCGCAACTTGCTAACTTGCTACTTGTGCTGTCTTCTCTAGGTCGGCGGATATATATATAGCCTAGCCAATAAACCGTTTCTGGATCTAATGTCACTGAAGTCCCACGATTTCATACCCCAACTCCCCAGCCATGACCATGGGAGCTCTTGAGCTCAGCTTTGCAGAGTTGGCGTTTTCCCCATAGACCTTTTGATTGGGATTACTTTCTGGCAAAATTGGGAGTTGTTTGACATCACAGACCAGCTGGAATACGTACCTTTAAGATTTGCTATTCAACAGACCAGTCTCAATTTTAGAGAATAAAATGTCAAACCGATATAAGTACATAGAATTTGCATGTTCTGCCACAAACGGTTAGACATTGCCCCATCCACAATTTTATCAACACGTTCAACCGTTCCACCAGTGAAATTTGCACCAACCATCACCAAGGGGTTGTTGTGTTGTTTCCCAAGGTTGGATCCTTTTCCTCCAGAGTCGTGGTACGATGCACCGGGTTTCGAACTCGCCCGGCGGAGACATCGTTTTGGCACTGCAGCCAGGGATCATTGCGCAGTGCCAGCGTGGATGTAACCTGGTAGCATTGCGTAGCATTTTCTTGGGTAAAGAGATGGGATCAGATATTCATGTCCCTACAAGTAGAAAATCCACCGATTGGGATCAAGGTGGTGTTTCCATTTTTGTTGTCAAGATGAGATGGTATCATGGTCCGGCCCACAATGACATGTTGCAGCGGCAGGTACTTGAGAGAGGAGCCGCTTCGGTTGTACTCGCTGATTCAGGACCGCTACGGACCAGGGAAACTTTGGCATGGGAGGTTTCGCACTGATGATTTGTTGTTGAGGATACACAGGGAATGGGTCATACGGAAACCAATTCACCAAGCATGATGAGCACTCCTGATGGATTCTGCAACTGTTCATTTTCAAAGTAAAACCTCTCAGATAGGCAGACTCATTGCCCACGGCAGACCGGTGTCTGGTGAAGTCGCAGGCCAAGTCCAATGTGACACGGGTGCTGATCAACATCGGTGCTGGTGATGGAGCCCAGGATGATTCTAGGCAAGGAAAAGGCACAGGGTGCGTCCCCAAATTCCGGCCCGAATGCACCCAACTGATTTCTCTAAGAAAAAACATGTTTTTGGGGAAAGTTTTTTAAAGATACATAGATCTCCACAACATGGACATCGTTTCAGATGGTCGTAACCGAAACCAGGATCCCTTGGGCCGCATCTTGCAAAGCTATGCAGGCCTGGCCTCAAAGTCGGAGCGGTACCCCGGGATGTTGCAATGTGGTTATACGCCAGAAGCAGCACCAGCATCTTCATCACTTTTCTGTTTTCTGCAGATCCCTTGTCACTCCCAACTTGAATGCATTCCGTGCGTGAATCTGGGCCCCCATTTGCTTCGAGTGAGATGAGTTCAGTGCACCTCTTATCTCCAACACCCCCTACTTCCCAATTTACCATGAATCTACCTGTGCCCTTGGTGAGGTTGGTCCTCTGGTGATCCAACCTGGAGGAAAGTCTACATCTGATTCGAAGATCTTCCCACTCCAAAATTCTATCAGGTATGACTTGGACTTTTGGATTTCCCATTTCCAAGCATAGAACCCCCTTCAAATTTCTATGGATTTCAGCTTCCAGTGCCCTCCCAGTCGTCACTTCCAGGCAGTGGAGGTCTCCCTCCATGGAAAGGTGTCTATTTCGAGGCCGTGCCCGAAAACTGCCGTGCCATACGGAGCACCTTGGACGCTGGGCTGCCATCGCTGGGATTTTAGAGAATTTGATTGGAATATCTATAGCGAATGTATTGAATGTATCTGGAGATAGTTGTAGATAACGAAATTATCCCAATGAAACAAGGCACTGTAACCCGTAGGCCCTGTATAACCATCAACTTTAAAACGAGTTGAATGCTTGCATTTTTTGTGGTTAATGAGCAGAACTTAGGCAGCTCAGCTGAATTTTCAGCCATGCAAATCTGGATAAATCTGGCTGAAACTTGTGATCGTTTGAAATCAGGCCCCTCAAGTCAGCTCCGAGTCTATACATCTGAAAAGCCTTTAGCATCATAAAATGATTTGATGAGTCCAAAAAGTGGTACCCTCCATCTCCATCCTCATAGTCATAAACCATTGGTTTACTGTATCTACAAACGGACTGCGCTTCTCAGGACGATGTGGGGGCGCAGATTGGCATTCGCTGCGGCTACAGCACCCCGAATACGGTGCTTCAAGGAATCTGTGAAGAGCTGCGGGATCAGGACCAGACTTTACCGTGGAGGATTCAACCAAAAATCACATGTCGTGACCGGCATGTTATAGCCATTTTCATCTGACCAGGAGGTTCCAGGCATCGCCACGAAGCTTGGTGATACGAGTGAGACGGGTAGGATGGAGAAATTTCACGGAGAAATGGTGCTATATCTTTATCGGATCAATACATATGTATGTATGTATATATATATATATATATACGTATATATTATATATATACATATTTATATAATATGATATCGAAGAATTTGTGGGTCATGGAATGATTGTCCCCGAGGGCCGTTTGATCATGTTTGATCCTTGCGTCATCACCTGATTCCTTCCTGTTTGCTCTTTGCAACCCTGAGCCCATTGGCATGATGCAAGTACTACATGAATCAGCTCCCACAAGGGGGCCCAACGCGATTTCTCTGCCCAGTTGTGGGACCAAGATATGGAGGACTATTTTTTTTTCGCGGCGGGTTTTGTTTTTTTTTGGGTTCCTGGTTCTATGCTTTTCTGCTTCTCTGATTTTCTGCTTCTCTGCTTTTCTGCTTCTCTGCTTTTCTGCTTCTCTGCTTTTCTGCTTCTCTGCTTTTCCTGCTTCTCTGCTTTTCTGCTTCTCTGTTTTCCCTGTTTCTCTGCTTTTGTACTTCTGTGCTTTTCTGCTTCTCTGCTTTTCTGCTTCTCTGCTTTTCTGCTTCTCTGCTTTTCTGCTTCTCTGATTTTCTGCTTCTCTGCAATCTGCTTCTCTGCTTTTCTGCTTCTCTGCTTTTCTGCTTCTCTGCTTTTCTGCTTCTCTGCTTTTCTGCTTCTCTGCTTTTCCTGCTTCTCTGCTTTTCTGCTTCTCTGTTTTCCCTGTTTCTCTGGTTTTCTGCTTCTCTGCTTTTCCTGCTTCTCTGCTTTTCCTGCTTCTCTGCTTTTCTGCTTCTCTGCTTTTCTGCTTCTCTGCTTTTCTGCTTCTCTGCTTTTCCTGCTTCTCTGCTTTTCTGCTTCTCTGTTTTCCCTGTTTCTCTGCTTTTGTACTTCTGTGCCTTTCTACTTCTACTATTCTACTTTTTCTTTTTCTTCAGTCATGTGTTTTTGCTGCTCTACTTCCTGCTCCTTTGCTTCTTTGCTTCCTGTCTTTATTCTCTCCTGTTTGTATCCTAAATGAAACCCTAGAGAGACCCTAGGTGAAACCCAAAGAAACCCTAAAGAAATCCTGATAAGACATTACATGAAACCCTAAATGAACCCTAAAGAAACCATAAATGAACCCTAAAGACACCATAAATGAACCCTAAAGAAACCATAAATGAACCCTAAAGAAACTTTAAATGACACCCTAAATGACATCCCAAAGAAACCCTAAACGACACTCTGAAAAAAAATAAATGAAACCTTAACTGAAACCCTGAATGAAACCCTAAATTGTCACCCTAGAGGAACCCTAAATGAAACCCAAACTGAAACCCTAAAGAAGCCCTAAATGAAACCCTAAATGAAACTCTAAATGGAACCCTAAACGAAACCCTAAAGAAACCCTAAAGACACCCTAAATGAAACCCTAAAGCTTCCCTAAAGAAACCCATTTGAACATTAAGAAATCCTGATAAGAAATCCCGATAAGAAACCCTACATGAAACCGGAAAGACACCTTAAATGAAACTCTAAAGAAACCCTAAATCTAAAGAAACCCTAAATGAAATCCTAAAGAAACTCTAAATGAAACCTTCAATGACACCCTAAGCCTAAAGAACCCTCAAGAGACCCACATGAACGTTTGAAGTACCAAAATGTAGGAAATACCATGCAAAATGACGGGTTCTAGTTCCAAACTGTTGCAAATACAAGGCAAATGGTACCAGGAAAGAAAGCCAAACAAAAATCCAAAACTATCCAAAACTATTCTACACCCCCCAAAAATTGTGAAGATTCCCAATGTTTGCTCATTGAAGCCATTGTTCTTGGCTCTCCCATTCTTGTTGCTTCCAATCCCCATAGGATTTGCCATGTGGCTGCGGTGCTGGGTATTGAAGCGCCTCGGCGGATCCAATGGGAATGGTGGGAATTGAATTCCAAGAGCCTCACTGGATGTTTCAGGTTAGTAAGAGTAACTATCCCCAAATGCTGCTGTTTCAGGATGTTTCAGGTTCGTGATAGTTTTCTTCCAGAGATGATGTTTTGATCTGTTTTGATGTTACAGAAAGAATAGCGAACTGTTCGGTTATCCAGCCAATTTCACCAGCTTTCCATGGTATTATCCTCTACTTGCCCTGCGACCGTGTGCAGGCGACCAACGATGAACTCCAGGAAGACCTGCGTGTTGAAGTGGATGCAATGAGCAGCTTCGGCTGGATATGGGAGGATGATGGTCAAATCTCTGGAGCTGTGCAGTTGGTAAAGACGCACTGCCGTTTTTTTTACAAATGATTCATAGAAAGACACCAGAACAAGCCTATATATATGTATATATATACATCTCTGGTAAACTAACATAACAATGGAAAATCACAATTTTTGATGGGAAAATCAACTATAAATGGGTCATTTTCAATAGCTGTATACCTCACTGAGAGATCCAACCATATGTGGCTCAAAACAAAAGCCACCAAGAATGGGTGGGTGAATATGAATTCCAAGATACACAAGTTGCGCAGTCAAAGGCCTTAGTGGCTCGTTCCCAAAAAGTTTTGTGACTACTGGAAGTCATCCTCACTCAAGGCTGGCTTGCCACCACAAACTCATTTTTGGTCGAAGCGCCACTGCTGTTTATATATATATATTATAATATAAGAAATGTAGAGGTACCTACACCTCTGTTTTTAATGCCTTCTGTGACACCTACAGAAGCATATGACTCAGACGTGTGTGAGTCATATTTTGCTATACATATGGAACGAACTGTTGTGATTGTGGATTTCTTCATTGAATGTCTACACCACAAGCTTGAAGCTCACCGCTCACTACAGGCCTTTCCGAAAAGCATCGCAGCGATGTTTGAGTGCCCCAAATATCATCAAATATCCCAATTCTGCTTGAGTCCCAAGATTTGTCAATATACTTACAGTATATTCTCCACATTTCCCAATGAGAAATGAGAGGAAAGCATAGGAAAGCTCCCATGCCCCAGATGTGGACATCGATTCCTATGACTGCGCTGCGCTGCGCGAAGCCCTACGGGTGGTGAGTCCCAAGATGCTCAGCGCGGCTCGGGCTCGGTTGAAACTGGAAAAAGATGTGGAAAACCATGGTTTCTTCGGAAAATGATCTACCCTCTGGTAATTTAACATAGCTATTGAAAATGACCCATTTATAGTTGATTTTCCCATTAAAAATGGTGATTTTCCATAGCTATGTTAAATTACCAGAGGGTAAAAATGTTGGGTTTTCATGGGTTTTCCACTAGTTTTGCTAGTTTTACATCGTTTTTACCAGAGGGTAATTAGGGGATGGCCCAAAGGTGGGATGTTCACCCCCAAAATGGTGATGGATTTACATGATTTTCCTTGGCCACCCATGAAGTGCATCAGTGGAGACCTGGCTAAAATCACCGCGCCATGGAGCAGAAAGGATGCTTAGGCCTTGGCTAAGGCGTAAGACTACCAGGCGATTCCTGGGTAATTGGAATCTGTATACCAACCCTGCTTCGCGGACAGGACGAATCCGCAAGAGCTTCTTCTTTTCGTTTTCGTGTTTGTCTCCCTTTTCTTGTTGGGATCTTGGCGTTTCAACCGCAGTTTTTCTGACGAGGTGGAAATCTGGCCATATCCTCCACCGATTGTGGTCTCAGTGGATTTCCATCCACAACATCAAGAGACCCAAAAGACCAACGTCTCGGGATATGGCGCCATCTCAGGAGCTGGGGGGAATGCGGAAGCAAAAAAAATCAGAACATCAGAGGAGGGGCAACAGGTAAGCAGGAATTTTCAATGCTTGAAGATGTCATTTCATATGATTATGATGGATAAACCCATCAATAATCCCATTATTAACCATTATTAATTATAATTTATTATTATTCACCATTATTAAACACTATTGATGTCATTATTTACCATTATTCCCCATTATTATTCACCATTATTCACCATTGATTTCAATGATGTTGCGAGTCTTCGACAAATCTTCAGCAATGCCTGAGCAAGTCGGGGCCGTCAGGAACGACTACTCGTGAGGGTGGCTTCGTGACAGGTGCCATGTTTACCAGTGAAGATTCGAGGAAGCACTGGGGGTTTTTAACCACCAAAAATATCCAAAATATCCAGGGGATATGACCGATAAGACCTAGAAAGGATGGTAGATTCCGTGGCAGATTCAGTGATGGGTTTTGCCATGTTTTGCCGCCGTGGGATATGAACTCTCTCAGTCATCCCCTGAAGCCACCTCTCCGTGCCAGAACATCCAACATCAGTTGGATCCGATCATTCATCCAAGCCTCCAAAATCACTTCCAAAGCCAACTGGATGATCATCCAATATCCGACATATTTGGATGATCTCAGGGTTATCCCCATCCCCATCCCATGCCCATCCCATGCCCATCCCATCCCCCAGCCCCTCCCCAGGCTGTTCGTTAAGCGCTGCCGTGGCCTTGCTGTGGCCGCACGGCCGGGTTTGTATCGCCTCAGCGCGCGCGACGCGCTCTTCGTGCGCGGCGACGTGGCGCAGCAGATCGGCCTGGAGGGGCCCAAGAAGCCCTGGGCGCCGGCGGATGAGTTTCAGCACCTTGGAAAAAAAACGTGGTTTTTATGGGTTGATGTTGGTTGATGTTGGTTGATGGGAAGATGATGGAAGATGATTTTTAGACATTTTTAGATGGGAAGATTGTATTTACATGTATTTACCATCATCCACATATGATTTTGGGACTTTTCAATGTTCGATGACCGGAGGGCAATGGTGAATGGTGGATGATCGTGCAGAACGGCGGAGATTCGGACCTTTAAAAGGCTCGGAATAGTGAAGACAAAGCAGGGACCCGGAGGCATACAGAGATCCCCCGGGTTTGTCCAGAAATGGTGGAACACAAAAACGTCTAAGTCATGGCATTTTGGTGCCCCCACAAACCCAACTACCCAGGTGTTGGAGGAAGCTCTGTGCAGATTTGAATGTCAAAGAGAATCTGATGAAGCTCACGTCTCTAGGAGCTCTGTGGGAAGCACATGGCTGGATGTAAGTCAAAATTATGGAGCATCGAGGCCCTAAAATTGCTGGGTCTATTGGCACACCATTTTTGACCTATACCCATTTGATGAGATGTTTATTTTGGGAGGCCTTTCTCCCGGTGCAGAGCATCCGGTCGATCAGAGCACACAGGAGTCTATGACCACTTGATGCCCTTTGTGCATCGACACATCCGCGATGGAATTCTGAATGGTTCCTATCCCTTGCATCCTCTGACTGTGGCAGTAGCCATGCCACCCCCAAGGACAACTCGCTATTTGCCCCAAGTGAAATTGTTCACGGGAAAAAGAGTTCCATCCGCGCTGGGATGGGATCAGAGTCTTTTGAAGCTGAGTTATCAGCCTAGCACTGGAACGACTGGGATCCCTCACCATGATTGAATTTATTGAATTGACCAATATGTTTCAGTGTTTCAGTCTTTCATCATGATTGTGATCATGATTTTGAACATCTCATTTTCACGCCTATGTTTTCATCTTTCCATACTGATCATAGCCGTCAAAGCATCACCAACTTCTGGCGCCCTGTCGGCCCTGTCGCAGGTGAGCGGCTGAATGATGGGACCCTGTCTTCTGGGGAACAACAGCTCACAGTGCTGGTGGATGTGGGCAAACCAAGCTGGGAAGATGAGGATGCCAGGATGCTTCAAAATGATCTACAGTAACCCATAGTAGGGATAGCCTTACCCATCAGCCATAGAACCCCAAAGCATTTTCAAGTTTGTAAAGCCAGCATCTCATTCATCACAAAACCATGGGGGCTTCCCTGCACTTTTCCATTTCCAATCAATTTTGGGTCAGTTCTATGTTTTCAACAAGCCCCCAAACGATCATCATTCAGAGATGCTTGACAAAATGATGTGGCATATCATATTTTTGGGGATACATATGACATATGGCTGGAAGATGGGCAAGGTGTCAAGCTTTCCATGGGCCCATGCTGCGTCCAATTCGGTGGAAGCCATGGGTGATAGGCAACAAGAAATTCCTTGCAGGGAGAAATGAACGTCAGAGAAGAGTTGAGCTCCAAATTCCACAGAGTTTTTGAAACACTGGTGCTCCTTGAAGGGTGGTTGAAGCGGTACAGTCTCACGACTGTTTCCGAATGTGACACACGCACTGAATATTTGTCAGTTTGTGTCATCGCCATCCGATTTTTGGAGTCCGCTATTGCTTTCCTAATAAACTACGCCACGCAGATGTGCGTCTGCATTTTGGGAAAACCCAACTATGGGACAGGGACAGTCATCGACAGTGGATTCTGTTCGTTTTTGGGTTGTGAAAGGTGGCGTAAAATGACAAATTTTGCCAGTTGGTTGTCAGAACTTTCTATCCCAAGTAGTTTGCCCTTGGCGCCATTTCCTGAGGTCCAAGTAGGGGACATCTTGTGCCTTGGCACCAAAGAAGGAAGGAACACCTGAATTTGTGAGGACTTGCCATTTGTATGCGCAAGAGTCGCAAGAGCATCAAGAAGATATGTTTTTCCCATATGTACATATGTACAATGATATCCAACTATCCATCTATCCAACTATCCATCCACCCATCCATGGCCATCAAAACCAGCCAAATGAAAGCCGCGCATGGTTTGCTGGAACTTTCCCCCATTGAGTTCCATATGATTTTCCCATTTTTGGACCTCCATTTGGTTCAAGAGTTCCCAGTTTCGGTGTTCCCCATCTATTTGCATCTATTGTATCCATAGAAAAGTCGGGTCACCATGAAAACTCTGAGGGCCTTCTCACTTCTGGAGGGCCGCTCGACTGCGAGACATGAGACTAGAGCTCTGGAACCGATCTACCCATCCACAAGTGGATTCTGAAAGGGATGGTTCCAATGATTTAAATGGTTATTGGATTAATGATTTAGTCATTTGATTAGCAATGAATTTTCACGGGTTCTTGATGACTCACTGTTTCTTTCACAGGGGAATCGGGAAAACATGGATAAACAACCTATAGATGCTAAATGAATGCAACCCCCATAGATAAGTCGGAGACTTGGAAATGATGCGGCAAACCACGTCATCGAAGCATCCTGGAAGTACCCCTTTCCATTTTAAAAAGGGAGCCCCTTTCACCCGTAAAAGAATGGATTTTTAATCTCTGGGGTTAATCAAAAAAAATGAGGATGATCAACTTGAAAAGAAGCATCAACATTGGGGATCAAACCAATCATTTTATGGGGGTATGGTGGGATATAATGGGGATGCAGCTGGATATATGGAGCCAATGGTGGATGCCCATCAAAAGTACCTAAAAATGGTGAAATGCGAATGGAACCTATAACCAGAAATCGGACTAACATAAGTTTCCATTACACAAATCCATAAATTTCCATACTAATCCCATGTAATGGAAACTGTGACCATGGGATTTTGAAGTTGTTCCAGAAGAATCATTCGCAACGCCGATGATCAGGATGCTTTCAGGATCAGGATGCAGTGCAGTCCAAGATCACCTAACATTTGCCTTTGTCAACCAAAAACGAGTAGTAGACTAGCCATAAATTGGAGTTGACTTCCGCATTTCCGACATACCTGGGCTGTTCTCATGTTTTTGTTTTGGATTCATCCCCCATGATTGATGTTTGTTCAGTGTCAAAATGTGCCACACATCCTTTTTATTGCATGTTCATGTATAGACTCATAGATAAATATACGTGTATATATATATATATAGATATACACACTGTGTATATATATATACATAGACTATATATATATATACACATCATCCAGATATCTTGACTTCTTGTGGCGGCATCAGTTTTCTGTAGCAGGCTCTGAGTCGAGCCCCGCGAATGTAGCTTGGGCCTGGGGTCCCCAGGGTCTCTCTGTCGTGGGTGGACCGGTGGTAGCCATGAAGACTTTCACATCCTGAGGGATAAACCTGAATGGATGAGTGGCACTGAGTGGAAAATGGTTTCACCCAATACATGGCCATGAACATGTAGGGAACATCAACAAATATTTTCACAACAGGACTTTCTCTTTTTCATTCTTTTTCCTCATTTGTTATCATGTGCCATATACCCATTATATAGTATATATATGTATATATATAGAATATATATACACACTATTGTTGGTTTTATAGGGGTATCGCCTGAAGGATAAACCCATAGACACAGCCAGGAGCTTTCCGAGCCGGACGGTGTTGTCATCTACTCCGCGGAGGTTTCCCTGCAGCAACGGTGGTGGGTTCTTCGTGTAACCTGTGGCAGATAGCCTGGCGGCCTGTGCGTTGGTGGGCAAACAAACTCATAATTTTTGAAGGCATGCAGCAAGAGCTGAATAACCTTACCATCTGCTGGTAATCAATACATCCATATAGGAGTAGCATGTCACCGAAAAAGGGGTTACGATTGGGTTTACCATAGAAGATTTTGCTTGGCGCCTCCACTGGCTGCGAGCCGGACCAAACCCACCAGGTTGTTTGATGGTTTTCGGATGCACCCTTTCCTTTCAGGTTCTACATAGATGGTTGCAGATGTCTATTAAATATATATATATATTAAAACTTCCCGAATTGGGATCCCCAAAAAAAGACACCCCAATGGGGGATGGTTTATCGCACCTGCCAAGTACGCCTCGATCGCTGGCGTGAAGTTTCCTTTGCTGGAGAACTTTGTGGTTGCAGGCCCTGGAGTGATAGGATAGGATACATCCTGGGTTCAGTGGTTCAGTGGCTGATCTTGATGTGGCAAACTCCATCATATCGGAATAACCCACCTCCCCATATTATCAATGGCCATGCAACAGGAACCTAAATTGGAGGTACCTACCATATATAAGGCCTATATAAGGCCTATGTAATGGAATATCCCCACAAAATATGGCCTTCTATGGTACTAACGTGCCTCCATCAATTGGATCCTGAGTCATTCCCATTGATCACAGTTTTTCTGGTATACTAGCCCATGAAATACCATTATCTTATACCTATTGTACCATTATTAATCATCATTATCTTATATCCTACTATGATAGTTACTGGTTGGCAAACATCATCCCCAGTCATGGTAGGTTAGAAAGGCGATGGTTTTAATCATCCTCGTGGCACCAGGCCCGGCAGCTTGCATTCAAAACCAGGCCCGGACAGCCTGTTTTCATGTTGGGATGGGATTACAATGAACTGCATGGAATGTCAACCTATGTGATTTTGACACAAAGTACAAAAATAATTCAAAATATACAAAGTCCACTGGTTGGTTGATTCATAGAGGCTTTCCCCCATTCAATAACCTTTTTATTGGTAGATGATAATCAAACAAATTTCCGATATATATATATATATGCATATGATATGATATGGTCTATCATTTTTCCGTTCTTTCCAGTTCATGACAACCACTAGGTTCCCAGTTCCCAGCCTCGCAACATTTGTCTCCGATTTACCCAGCTGTGAGGCTTCCGATCTTGAACTCTATTCCTCGGACATCGACTTCTCGAGCCTCTACCCTAAGCATCTCGGCATTTTACTTCGGTCAGGAAATCTTCGGTACCAGGAGCCACAAAAAAATGGCATAAGGATTGGCAGCGATTAGCATTCAACACTATGAAATTACTATTAAACCATCCATGTTGGGTGTAACATGTTGACCCAACGACCCAACGTGGCCTTGGATGGTTTGGATTCTTTGAACGGCGAGCCGTTCAAAAATGCTGAATGCCACGATGCATTTTTTGGTGTCAATTTGCCCCATACTGTAGTCCTAAGGGGTAAACATGGTCCATTTCTTCAAATGGTGTTCGTGGCCTCAGAATGCGGGATTTTCGGCCAAGGGAACAGATTCCGAGTTCCCTTCGCCCAATGAATTGATCTGTGTCCTGAGGCGAATGTTTACTGATGACACCTACATCTACTTTGCGGCTCATCGATGGGTCTTGGGATATCTTGGGATATCTTGGAATGGGCGGCCATAGTTTCACCTCACCTGATGTTACGATGTTTGAGCCTAAGATGGTTCAACGGTTCAACGGTTCAACGTGGGTGCTATGAAATTTGCCGCCAAGAGAATCCCCGAGCCGAGCCGAGCTGAGTACCTATTCGTCGCGTTTATTGGAAGACCATCCCCCATTTTTGGAACATCGTCGCCGGGAGATGCAGCTCTTGCTCCAATCGACAAGTCGGCCAGGGTTGAAGCCACCAAGCGTTTTTGTTTGTTTTGTATGGTCATATATTCATAATACATGTGTATATATATATATATACATATCTTTATATATGTGTGTATATATATATATACACACACGCACACGATTGGAATACACTGCACATCTTGAAGCACATGGCATCCTGGCTGCCCCAAGGTGCCCCCCTCCAGCAAGTTCTTCCGTGTGGATGTGGCAACGATGACACAGGCGATGCGTTGGATCATTCCTGTAGTCAACTCATGGGAGATTTATGGGGAAAACCCATGGGAAAATCATGGGAAATTCCTGGGAAGATCATTGGGATATGACGGGATATACCCTCCAATGTCTAGTGGAAAGCAGTCTTCCCAAGCCCGACTCATGGCAGGGTCTATGTTAAATTTGATTTGGGGAGGGTGCTGTAGTTGCTTTGAGGAGTCCCCAAATCTTGGCCCTCCATACTCATACATTACGAATATTGAGGAATGTGGGACGTACCATGTCTTCTGGAGCTTGCCACCTCGCCATTTTGACCGAGTACCGATGATGTGTTTTCCTTTCTTTTGAAGAGTACAAGTACCACCAAGAGTCCTCCGAAATTGGTAAGTGCCGCAATCAGGCTGGGCAATCCAGTTGAACATAAACACTTCGAATCTCGAACGGCTGGAACCCAACATCCAATACCTCATTCATCTCATTCAGAAGCTGTTCATTTCGTCCCCAATTTCGGGCACATCTTCGTCCTCTTTTTATGTGAATGAAACGCGTTCCCAGCTGTTCCTCGGAGGTGGAAAGCGTGACGGTGACGGGTTCGGACTACCAATTTGGCTTCAGTGATGGCACGTGGGCGGCTTAGGACCCCCAGTTCTTCGATGAAATTCAGCACCAGGTAAACCTTATGTGCTTCGTGGTTCTAAGCTCTAAGCCTGTTTTCTTCAGGCGTATTACCAGGCGTATTTGGGGCAAGATTCTCTAGCTCTCCATCTCAGCGCGGCATCCTGATATTTCCAGGAAAACATCACCCAAACCAGGATGAACTTTGTCGGATGACACCAGCCCATCACTGAGCCAATTCAGTGACGCAACGACGCAACGCGCCACAGGTACGGCTATTTGGTGCCCGGCCCCTCCACTGAATTTGGCGACTTGGGGGGCCATTCGAGAGCTTGAGAAGCTGCGATCAGATGACTTGTGAAGATCCGGGTTCAATACTGAAATGGGTCTCAAACGGTCTTAAAGCAGCTTCTTTTCGAACTTTGATCATTCATCATTCTCTGTCTTTGAAGTGGCCATTTAAAGGTATCCCCGACTTTTATCCATGACCCATTTTTGAACATGGGGAGCACCCCGCAGTTCCCCAACTGACATGGACCCTTTCCACCAGGCTCAATGGGCAGCATCTTGGAACGCGTCGAACTCGGGAACTTTGATAGCACCATGGCTGCCGGGGCAATGGTCGCCATGCGCAGATGCGAATGGGAATCAAATTCGGAATCGAATGGAATCGAAAAACAGAGTTCCGAGGGCCTCGAAATCGTAGATCTCTAGTCGAAGGAAAATCGAATCGCTTCGTTTCTGTGAGAATCCAAGCGCAGTCCAACGTATTGACGTCCTCCAAAGGTTTGGTTGAAATATGTTTGAAGCAACTCCTAAGCTGGCAATGGACAAGTCCCATAGAAATATCCAGATGTGGATAACACGGATAAAACTGATGATTGTTTCTACATGTTTCTACCGTCCATGGATAATAAAACATTCAGATATAACTATAATGTGGCATAACAATTATATCAGTCCCATAGAAATAACATTTCCAATTTTGTGGGAATTTTCCAGGTGAAATCTCCGGTCAGGCATGAGTCTGAGCTCGATTTCCGCGTCGTATATCGGTTACACCGATGCCGTGCTGTGGCGCTCGACGTACACTTACGCGTGCTTCGGCGGAAGTTGGACCAGTTGGACCTCGACGAATTCTGAAGCCACAACCAACTTGTACATCGTATCTACATGTCATTTATAATGTACAGTATATATATATATCATATATACATATATACATATATCAGTATATATTTATTATGATAATGATATTTTTTTATGCATAAGATATGATCCAATATTAGATAATAGATGATAATAGAATACTTATACTAGCAACATTTAGTAAGTAGTCTTAGTATGTCTTAGTACTATAAGAGGATATGCAGTGAATATAGTTACTTCATATAAATTTCTATACCATTATGTACCAATATTTGTCTAATTCCCCACATCTTTGTGTGGGGTTCTTGTTTTTGGTTGTGCACTTCCGCCTCCGCCTTCCGCCTCCTTCCGCCTCCTTCCGCCTCCTTCCGCCCGCCGCCCGCCCAACTTGTCACCACACAACTTACTCACACACAACTTGTTCACACACAACTTGTCCACACACAACTTGTCCACACACAACTTACTAACACACACAACTTGTCACCACTTACTCACACACAACTTGTCACCACACGGCTGTTGGCGTGGCAGGCGTGGCACTTGGCGACATGGATCGTCACTTTGCGTGGCAGGCGTGGCACTTATGGCACTGGGCTGGCTCTGGTGGTGCGCTTGGGTCCCAGTTGACGCCGTGGACGCTGCGGCTCTTTGCGTGGCAGGCGTGGCACTTGGTGACATGGACTTGCACTTTGCGTGGCAGGCGTGGCACTTATGGCACTGGGCTGGCTCTGGTGGCACGGCTGTTGAACATGTTTCGATATGTCTGCTGAAGCTGCCATTGATTTTGATTGCCGCGCCGGAAACTTGCATGTGCTCTTCTGGAGATGTGCACAGGTATGGAAAATGTTCTCGAGCGGCACGTCTGTTCTTTCTGCTGCGGCAGTTCATACACATACGCACGCACACATACACATGCACACATAGCGCATGACCACATAGCACATGCATTTAGGTGGCCACGCAACGCACACATACACACATGCACACACACATACGCACGGATTTTCACGCACGATTCTATCACACACACACATACACACCACTTTTACGCACTACTGTACGTATACATTCCTTTCACGCACCTCCCTTCGACATACATTTTGTTGGAGACGCCGATCCTTCACCATCTCTTTTCTCTTTCCTGCATTTCCCATCCCATCTTTACCTTTCTTTTGCTGCTTATTGGAAGAAATTGACATGTGGGGTTATCCGGTCCTTTAATTATAGTGAATTTTTAATCATCAAAAAGAGCGCCGGGAGCTGGCACTGGCCGCATTGCCATAAAAATGAGATGTGCCGTTTCCGGTTGTTTCCGGCTGTTTACCGCTGTTCAATCCTCCAAACTGTCCGTGAAAATGCGGGTGACAACACACTAATCCCGGCCGGACATGTCTTAGTTTGCATTTCTTTAGCGTCCAGATAGACCATGATATGATAGATGAAACCAAGTCTACCATGGGAGTCTACCACTGTGTTGGTCACCCATCCCAGAGTTGGGATATGTGATTCAATCTTTTGAATACAAAATACATACCCTGCAAAAAATGCAACATTTATTGCCACTGTCTTTATGGGAAAAACGAAAATCCAACAAATTGCCACTTTCATCAAGGCAAAAACTGCTCCTTCCCTTGACTTGGATCCAAGGGAGGTCTGTTTTTGGAGCTCTAGTTGGATACAGACTTTGGAATCCTCGATTGCTCTCCATTCTATTCCAACATCCAAATGCGGTGGTGTGTCACAGCTGAATTTTTAAGTGCGTAATGCGTACAAGTTGCGAAGTCATGGCTTCAAGATTGAGAATGCGTCAAAATGCCCCAGCCGACCCGAGATTTTGGTCAGCCGCACAGGCCGTACCATATCCTTTTTTTGCCCATGCGGCTTGAAATTTGACGTAAATATTCCGGATACATCACCATTATTCCTGATTTATAAGGATTTTATACCTAAGAGAAATTACATGGACAAAGATTTTTCGCATCCGCATGTGATCTAGTCGTTTCCACTTTCGTCTCTCCCCTCAGCTTGAAGACTCCAAGAAGTGTTGGTCACGTGTTTGAAGCAACTGCCGGCACGCCTTAGTTCATTTTTATTTACCCTTTATTTACCCAGTTTTCATAGGATTTCTATGGCTTTTTTGTTGGATACAACAGGCCATGACCCATCATGACCCAGTTTGAGCCACCTGTGTGGCGTTGATCGCTATAAGGTTCCTGGCCCCAAGGACGGGCAGGTTGACACTGATCGATTTGGAATCTTGGTGCCTTATAACGTGACAAAAATAGGAACGATCGCTAATGTGACGGTATGGGAGAGAAGCATGAAGAGATGAGCAGACAGATGAAAAGATGAACAGACTTTCATTTTGAATTGAATCTGATTCGGTTGAGAGACTATTCAGGTGGGAGAAGGCAAGTAGAGTCAAGGATTTTGGATTCTGGATGCCCAAGTCATGGCTGAAAGAATATGTGGATGGCACTATTAATCACTAGCAACCCTAATGGTTCAAGAATGTTTATTCATGTTTAATACATCATTACCCTGGGGTTTACCTTTAGATGTGGACAACCGGAAAAATCTGTTTCGAAAATGATCATAATGATCCAGATTCATGGTGGGTTTTCTACATCTCCCTGTGGGTCCAAGTCCTCGCTAAAACTAGGCCCTAGGCATTTGCTAAAGGCCTGGTTAAACCAGACCTTTAGGACTGAGATTTTCTCTATGCCATTACTTTTGGGGACGTATTCTTGTGAGACTGAGCCAAGCAAGGTCGCACCCCCAAAGATGTCCCATGTTTGAAAAAACGATAGCGTACCTTCCAGATTTGCGAAAAAAATGAAACCGTGAAAAGGCCATGAAAAACCAGTGAAAACCCCGTGAAGAGGCAATGAAAAACACGCAAAATCATGTTTGTGATGGTTTGTGCGAAAAGGAGAAGAAACAGGTTTTTGCAACCACATTTTCTCATGAGAGCTTTTGCTGTATGTGGCTGCTGCTGGTCTTATGGTACAGAAATTTTGAATCTGTTCACGGTATGAGTTGTTTGAGGCCTTTAGTCATTTAGGCCCTTTACTCAAACAGCCTCCTAAGCCTGTCCTTTGGACTGACTGAGTCTATTCGTTTGACCCTCGCGGTGTCCTAATTTCTATCTGCACCAAGGATAACTTCATGGTACACAGACTCTTGGCCCGTGTGATTTTGCAGATTCTCTTGGGGAAAATAATGGAAAATGATGGAACGTGTGGAATCATGACTTAATCCATCATTTTCATCATGACTTTTTCTGGGGCTGATGGGGACTTCATATTTCATCCCAGCCCATCAGAAGATGGCCAGGTGGCACTCGTTGTTTTCTCCGTCAGGTTGATGTTGTGTTTTCCCGGACATGAATTCATCACCACCCCGGAAGATACTGAAGAATCTGGAGGGTTGTGGGTTTCAACCACAAGCATTTCCTTTTTTGGGGATATGTTTTCTAGTACTCCCCAATGGCAAATGGTTTGGGAAATGGGTTACAATTTATTATGCTATAATTAGTGGTTCATCACATGTCCAACTCCGGGGTTAATAATGCATCGGCGTGTCCACCCCGCGCTCAAGGTCATCTTTTTGCTTAACGGTTGGGATCGGCCCAACCGTTGGTTCTGACTTGTGCCTTGTGTATCCCAACGTGTAATGAGAGAGTTTCGATTTGTTCATGGAGGTGTAAGCAAGTTGCCCTCACTGGCAATATGTTGGCGGGTGGTTCAAACCAGTCCAAGATCTTCTATCATTCCTTGTCACCAGCCAATCTTTCACCATCCTTTAGAGAATCGTTGTTGGTTTCAGATGGTGTCAGGTTACTAAACCTCCCCACCTTTGTTGACCATATGGACACTGGCGCTGAATTCAACCGCTAGCTGTGTTGCCATTGAATCAGGAGACGTGGACGAAACTTGGTTGCACTTGGAATGAAATCGCAGGATGTCAGAAGTGCAACCAAGTTTGGGGATGTTTTACGACACGGAACCGGAACATGCGGTAGGGAGGTGATTTTTCTTTTCGGAAAGGGCATGACAGGGCTATGATTTTCGGGTTCAATGCGATGGTCAGCTGCTCTAGTGGGTGGCTTGTCTCTCAGCATATGAGGTGATACTGGCTGAATTCCGGACTACTGGGAACATGTAACATCATGTAACCTATTGGGATAATCAGTAGCATAAAAACCAGTGATTTTCCAGAACACCAGGTTAAATTGCTGGAGGGTATGTGGGATTCCAGCGAATCTTGGACCCTTGACATACGATCATCCGTCGTCAGGTAATGTTTCAATTCTTATGCAAAGAAAGAGCTATCACCTTCAGAGAATATGCAGCAATACGACATTGATATCACATATATATATAATAATATATATATATATGATTATATATAATATAATATATATATATATAATCATATATATATATTATCCAATATTTGCTGGTTATTCCTGGTTAATGTTCCTTGGTTTGTCCAAAAGGACTAGTTCTGTCGACTTTGGCCGAGGACACTTTCACGTTTTATCACTCCAGTAGTGCCTTTGATGATGGAACATATTGCTCCTTGGCGGGATCTGGGAATGGAACATCCACAAACCAAGGTATTGGTCCATAGCAGAAATCATGGTGGATTTCGAGCGATTTTTCACACTGACAGGTGGAAGTTTTTTTGGTCTTCGATTTTCTTGTGATTCATTAGGTTCATTAAGTATAGACATGAGAAAAACCCTCAAGGCATACCCAGCATGAACAAAGTGGACATTTTTATCAGCGGTTGCTGGTGCCAGCCTTTATCAGCTATGCCCGTGCATGTCAGTGGCCTTTTGGGTCAAGTCGCTGCGTCTTCCACTGGGTAAGATAAGTTGCCATGCGACTGGCATGACGCCGTGATGTTTTTTCTTGGATGGCATAAAACATCAAGCAATTCAAGCAATACAAAAAAAATGGGAGTATAGCACCTCATGAGAGTATAGCACCTCATGAGAGAATGCCACGGTTGTGGCTCAAAATTATTGAGCCTGGGCATGGGGCATGGTTAAACACCAAACATGAATAGAAATGACACGTTTTTTTTTGTGGGCTCATGGGGATCCATTTCTGAGACATACCGTGACATAGCCATAGTTTTTTTGGGCATCCTATTTGGGCTTTCCAAGTTCTCACGCCCAGGCTATTTGGTTCCGTACCAGGACCTCTCGTCGGTGTTGAAAAATCGGTTCAACCAGTAGCCAGTGAACCACTCTGGTGGCCAACAGGATCACGAAATCAACCATGAAGTAGCAGCATAGGTCGATCCTGTTGCAGATCATACAAGCAGTTTGATTGGCAAGCGTGAGTCGGGATTTCCAGACTTGTGGTTAAAAACCAAGGACTCTTCAGTGGTTCCTGTTTGACATCGCCTAGGACCTAGGATTGATCACACCACGGCAGGACTCCGGATCAACCGCTTCAGGGAAATTGGTGCGATTTGACATGGCGCAATTCGAGGCCTACACAGAGACCTTTGAGCCACTGCTGCGCTAAGGTGTCACGCGTGCTGGTAAGGCAAGTCCAATGGAGGATGGGAGGATCTCACCAGACTGATATGGATTGGGGATACATTTGGGGTGAGACTTACTGTAGAAACGTCGTTTTTCATCAACGGTTGATTTAAGTGACGTAGTTCAGTGATCCCCAAATCCAGTGGTTTCTCAATGTTTCTCACTTTATCACAGTCCCAAATGGAAACATATTGGGTGCGCGTTGTTGCCCCATTTTCAGACAATGACTCTTAAATTTCTGGTAGACTCCCATCGAATCCACCATCATGAGTGACAAAAATATATGAAAAACATTTGAGCACCCATTACAGTAGAAAGGCACACCTTTTTACCATTAATATATTAATATCATTAATATCCAATAATGATGTACATATCCCCAGGTGGCTTTCTGATTAACGCCAAGGAGACCTTAGACTTGACGGCGCAGAGCAACAGCAACGCAGCCAACTGGGTGCAGTTCTCATACGGCGTAGAGGTGCCCTATTGGCAAGACATCTGGGATGGCTGAGTCACTGAGGGGAAAGGATTCGTCGATTCGTCCGTTTCCGCGATAGGATGGCACCTATGGCTACCTGGTGAAGGAAACTGGTGGCATTCTGCTTCGCTTCAGGTGTGCTGAATCGGACTGTGGAGTGTGTGTTGATCAGGTGGCAGCTGACACATTCAAGAACGATTGAACTCACTGCGGTTTCCCACATGTTTTTATCAAAAGATCAATATGACGGTCTCAAAGATGGAAATTGAGGGATTATGATGGGACAGTTTCGGTGGAAGCTTTGATTAAATTTGCTCACACACAAAGATAACAGGGCGGACTGCAGTCACATGATGTCACATTGCGATGGAAATTCCTGTTTCGATCGACTCAGTGTGTCAGGTGAGTCAGGTTGTTTGGAAGGTCTTTTGGGCCCCTGGGTATCAGTTTTTCAGCCTGTTTTTTTTTCAGTCCGTTTTTCCAAACGCATCGACCCCTGCGCAGTTTGGCGACCTTCTCCAATGTTGAAGAGTTCTCAGTGAGTCTCACTGGGACGACTGCGAGGGCTTTGATGGTGGGATGGCCCAAGCTGCAGATGGGAAAGCAAAGATTGAACAGCTGGAGGTTGCCAGCCTTTTTCGAGAGAATAATAATAATGATTAATAATTCCCCACCTGCCAGGTGAGGGTTGTTAGATTTTATGTCAGTTGCCTCCTCCTCCTCCTGCTCCTCCTCCTCCGCCTCCTCCTGCCTCGTCCTCCTCTCCTCCTCCTCCTCGTCCTCCTTGTCATCCTTGTCGTCCTTGTCGTCCTCGTCGTCCTCGTCGTCCTCGTCGTCCTTGCTCAACTGTGACCCGCGATCCACAGTGTTCTCTGCCGGACCTCAACCACGACCACCCACGCCCAGTGTTCCCTGCCGGACCTCAACCACGACCATCCACGCCCAGTGTTCCCTGCCGGACCTCAACCACGACCATCCGCGCCCAGTGTTCCCTGCCGGACCTCAACCACGACCATCCACGCCCAGTGTTCTTTGCCGGACCTCAACCACGACCATCCACGCCCAGTGTTCCCTGCCGGACCTCAACCGCGAGTATCCATGCCAAGTGTTCCCTGCCGGACCTCATGTAGGAAGATATGGGACAAAGAATGTGCAGAAGAAAGTTAGAAAGAATGTCAGAAAGAATGTCAGAAGATATGCCAGAAGATATGCCAGATAGAATGCCAAATAGAATGCCAGATAGAATGCCAGAAAATATGTCAGAATATATGCCAGAAGATATGCCAGATAGAATGCCAGAAGATATGCCAGATAGAATGCCAGAAGATTTGCCAGATAGAATGCCAGAAGATATGCCAGATAGAATGCCAGAAGATATGCCAGATAGAATGCCAGAAGATTTGCCAGATAGAATGCCAGAAGATAGAATGCCAGAAAATATGCCAGAAGATATGCCAGATAGATATGCCAGAAGAAATGCCAGAAGATATGCCAGATAGAATGCCAGAAGATATGTCAGAATATATGCCAGAAGATATGCCAGATAGAATGCCAGATAATATGCCAGAAGATATGCCAGATAGAATGCCAGATAGAATGCCAGAAGATTTGCCAGATAGAATGCCAGAAGATATGTCAGAAGATATGCCAGATCATATGCCAGAAGATATGCCAGATAGAATGCCAAATAGAATGTCAGAAGATATGTCAGATAGAATGCCAGAAGATTTGCCAGTAAGAAAATGTATAAATGTCATGGTGGGGATCACACGAAGTAAAGTAATTTTTATAATATATATTAATATATAATATAATAATAATCATCATCAAGTATTAGTCCTGCTGTTGCTGTTGCTGTTGCTCCTACTCCTACTACTCCTACTACTCCTACTACTCCTACTACTCCTACTACTCCTACTACTCCTACTACTCCTACTACTCCTACTACTCCTACTACTACTACTACTGCTACTCCTACTACTCCTACTACTACTACTACTACTACTAGTAGTAGTAGTAGTAGTAGTAGTAGTAGCAGTAGCAGTAGCAGCAGCAGCAGCAGCAGCAGCAGCAGCAGCAGTACAAGTACTAGTACTAGTACTAGTACTAGTACTAGTACTAGTACTAGTACTAGTACTAGTACTAGTAGTAATGATAACAACAACAACAATTACACAATACCGGCCACAAGGATCACTATTTGTCTTGCTAAACACAACCACCATTATCGCCATCCGACAGGTGGGTGACTACATCCATATCTTTTATTCCCAGCAGGGATTTGGTCAGTGGGCTTGGTCCCCAGTGAATGGCTGAGCATTCCTGCAAGATGTGCAACTGGCGTTTACACTGCTATATCTCCACTTGATTCTCTGGGTCTATTGGCTTTGAAACATGTGTCAAATGGATTCAAATGGATTCAAATAGAACTTTGTTGATGTTGAACTGTTCCTGCCGTGCTTTTGTGCCCATTACCTTTTTGAACTTTAACAAGGGCAAAACTGGTTTCACATCAACTGGGCATGCCGATTTGATTTGATGCGAATTTGGGTGGCGGACCAGTGGTTTTTCCTTGAAACATATTGGGACCTAAATTGGTTTTCCACTTTCAGAAATCCTTCAAGAACATCGCTTGGCCAGTCATACTATAGTTGTTTGTGATACAAATGCTACTCTCTATACATCTCCCTGTCTCGTGCTCTCTGTCTTTCAAGCCCAGCTGCGTCGCAATATGACAATCCATTCAGCCATTGACTTGACATGACTTGGCCAATATGAATATTGCACGGCGCACCTCCAGTGCTACCCCTGCATATCATTGGATAGCCATTCCCTGCCATTCCCAGCGTTCCCAAAACTGCTTTCCATACTATCTCCAGCATGAGGCTCAATGGTATTTGGGAGACAACGGGACTGCTGGGCTGCTGGGTGTGTTTGAAACCCATCTTTCATCCAATTCTTCAGATCCTTTTTACGCCGAAAATCGCTTCATGTGGCCTGAAGTGATGGATTCCCGCTTCCCTGACGGCATTCACTGTTTGAATGATCTCTTTCTTCGGAAGTTTCACAGGTCAGGATGCTGGATAAGGAGGGATAAGGGTGTTTGCAGATTGTGTCTCCCCCCCAAAATGTGAATACTTGTGAATATTTTATATATCATATTTTATCTACAAGATCTTCGGTCACTTGTGATTGGAAGGGGAAATCTAAAACATCTTTTCATGTTTTTTTATACATTTTTTTTCTTGCAATTCTTCCGTTGGTTGAATCACCGATCACCTTCTTGTTGCCTAAACTCCCAAATTTCTTGCTGAAAGTCATTGTTTTGTTGTCAAACACTCGACATGTTGCCGCCTTGCGTTGGCTCTGGAAGGACCACGGTTGTTGACTTCACAATGGATAGCAGTTACGAGAGCAGAGATGCTGTCTTCACAGGCCGGAAAGAAAGGAGGTAGCGGTGAGTACTCCATATGTATATATATATATACATGCACCAGGCCCTGCCACCCCCCCCTCCCCCCCACCCCCATGGGATGGGTCCCATATACTGGCCCCATATGAGATCTTCCCCCTCCCCCCCCCTGTGGTGTGGTGGGGGTGTGGCACTGTTCCCCTCCCCCCCTGTGGTGTGGTGGGGGTGTGGTATGGTATGTTGGGTATGTATGGTGTGTATGGTCGGTCTGGTATGGCATGTTTGGAAAGTATGGTATGTTTGGTATGTATGGTATGTATGGCATGAGTGGTTGGTATTGTATGGATGGTAGGTATGGTATGTAAGTCTGTTGGGTATGGTATGTTTGATATGACAGTATGTATGGTCTGTATGGTATGTATGGTTACTATGATGGGTATGGAATATTTCCTATGTAAGGTAGGTGTGGTATGTATGGCATGTATGTTTGCTATTGTATGTATGGTAGGTGTACGTAGGTGTGGTAATTACATTTCATATGTATGGTATGTATGGTATGTATGAAAGATATGATAGGTATGGTATGCTCGGCATCATTGACATGTATGGTAGGTACGGTATATGTTAAACACAGGTAGTGTTGTCAGAGTACACAGGTAGTAAATAGGAAGTAGATACAGTAGATACATAGCACATGTATATATGACTATAGGTAGCACGTAGGTACTTTGAAGGAGTATGTGTGCTACGTAGGCCGCCTAAAAGGTAGCATGTATCTAGTAAATGCGAGGCTGGTAGTCAGAAATGCTGCAAAGACCTAGCAAATACGCAGCTGGACCTCAGAAATGCTGCCAATAGCTTGCAAATAGAAGGGAATTGGGGCTGCTACCTGGGGACCCAACCCATGGGGGGGGATGGAGAGACGGAGGACGGGACCATACATACATATATGCACGGATGCATGCATACATGCATGCATACATACATACATGCATGGATGCATGCATACATGCATGCATGCATACATAAATACATGCATGCATACATTCATACCCATGCATGCGTGCATACATATGTATATATATATACATACACACATATATACATACACACACATATATATATGGCTATGGGATGTTATGTCAGATCTTATTCCATGCATTGCATTTTTGGGATGATGGTCCCATTTTGGGTAGTCCCAAATATGTGGAAATCCCAAATGGTAGGACCATGGTTTCTGGATGTTTCGGGGGGTGTTTCATATTATGGGGAAGGGATTTGTAGCATAACTTGTTGATGCTTTTAGCCTTTTAAGCTGCTTGACATCCCACTCTTTGTTGTTTCTCTTCCCAGTTTGGCCACTTTGTATCTCGAATTTTCCCCGATCTCTCCATGTTTCCGCATGGTTTTTTCAAGGTACTAACTCCCAATCAACAACCAAGTCAATGGACGCCGCCTATTTGCGTAGATTTGACTGTAGCATTACTAATTTCAATGTTTGGATTATCTCAAGATTTGGTATCCCAAAATCCAGTGTTTAATGATGTTTGCTGCAATTATCACTTTCAACATCATGGCGAAACACGCATGTTGCTAGCTTAACATCCAATGCATTCCAAGCTCCAAATTGGATTAGTCTCCCTTGTGCATCCTTAATATCCTAAATTTGATCCGTACCCAATGTTTTTTGTAGGCTATGATTATAACCTCCCAGACAATCCGAATCAATTTAGCCCTTCGTTAATTTTTGGTCATATATTGCCATTTTGGTTGGTGAAAAATCCCTTATTTTGGGACCTCGGTCCCTCCCAGCATTTTGATGATTCCACTTCCCTACGAGGTGATGGTATCTATCTCCTGGTGGGCGTCGTGATGATGCCACAATGGGGGATGAAGAAGATTTGTCAGGAACGGTTGGTGGGGCACCTGGTGATGGTTTGGGTGGTGATGAATGGGATATTTAAGTTGATGAATGGTGTTATGTTTGGGTGGCATGTGTTATTTTTTCGGGCATGAATTGGTTGTATCAGGAAAGAATCATCGGAAATTATGGATTTACCATTTACCAGCCAACTTTGGGAGTTTTAGACTAGATGTTCCCTTCAGCTAAGATGACCTGTGGACACAAGTCGTTAGATCATCCTATCACTTCCTAGGTTTTTGTTGGGAACCCTGGTGACCCTAAAACTGGCCATGTAGCCAGTGCTTCAAAAAGCCTCGGCTCGGCCAGGATTGGAGGAGATTCGGGGGCAGCGGGAACCATGGTTATCCCATGGTGGTTCTAGACTTCAGTCGTCTTCGCCGTACCTGGCTGTTTCTTAAAATGAGTTCCTCACCGTCGAATGAGTTCCAGGTTGACCAGGTTGGTGTTTGGAACCTCGGAGTCACCCAGAAACACAGCAGCTGAGTCCTCCAGATTTGTTTCAGCTGACAAGAGGACACCAACTGCGGGCTGTACACCTGAAATCTGAGCCAACATGTTAATTTCTGCAAGAAACCACATCTAACTGAGATCCTGCCGGGGGTTGGGGCCACTTGGCCACTTACCTGTTCTTGGCGACACGTTTGAGAGTTGTGTGGTACCTTGCAACCCTCGGCAACCCTCCATTTTTTTTTTGAACAAAAGGAAACTGCGAGTGACATGATGAATTTTTCACCGATTTAGGGCTTCTCATCAGCCACAGCCAATTGTGGTTGCCAGGACCACATTGTGGTTCTTATTCCATCCTCATTGGCCTCATGGCTAGTTGCACAGCCATTACATGGTGCTATTTTTTTCCCATTATTTGGTTTCGGTTTCTTCTCGCTTACTTCGAATTTCTAATAGAAGTTGTTGGCAATGATCCCCGCTGATGTTGGTTGAAGCCGCTTCATGCAGTGCCGCATGCCAGAAATCTTATAGTATCTTATACCATGGTTTTGGTCAAATCCCAAGCCCTCTTGGATACTCCCAAGAATTACCAACGGCTTTTCTAATTGTTGCTATTGACATTCTCAATTTTTCTTGGTTGACTGCCAATGACAAGTATCGGTGAATTCTCCTTTTTGGATCCCTTTGGATCTTTGGCAATCAAAGATGGCCTAGTCCAAATCCCTTGTTTCTCTTGTTTAGTCCCATGTTTTTCCATGATGTCCTATGTTTTCCCATGTTTTTCCTGTTTCAATGACCCGGCAATGGGATTTCCCATTGGATTGCCGGGGCATCACCGACTCGAAAATGGGCCAGGAGCCGAACCTTCACGCTCCAGCAATGTAGCCGGCAGGCGGCCGATGATTGGACCAACTACACCCATACACTCATAGGTTGCTGGTAGATTGGGTACTGAGGATTAAGAGATAGATTCTTCATAATCTACATTGATAATGATGAAGATTACTGATAGATTAAGAGAATAGTACTGAGAATTACTGATAGATTCACTTTATAGCTAGGCTAAAATTGCTGGATCATCTGCAGTTTTCGGGGTGAAAGCTGGGTCAGCTGGGTGCAGTTGGTACCCCCCCGAAACAATACTCTTCGGTAATCAACATGGCTGGCTGCGAAATTGCCTTCAAATGTAGGTACGAATGGAACAATCATCTATAAATGGCCGATTTTATATTGACATGTTTGATTGTGTATGTTATAAACCTATGTTTTCCCATATGTTCAATTGGGAAAAGCTGTGTTTTCCTATGTTTTTTCGCATCAGCCATGTCTACCCGGATCCAGAGGGATCCCAGGTCACCGAGTATATGGTGTCTCAAGAGCTGACCGGCGCCACGGGGAGCAGCTTTTCAGATGACGTGCCCTGGGGATGGGAAATTGATGGGAATTGATGGAATCTGGGTGTCTGAACATGTCTGGTTTATATTTAATGGATTGGTTTACGGGAAAATCGAAACCGGAAACCCATGGGATTTTCCCATGAAATATGGGGTTTTCCGGTAAAAGTTCCCTTGAACCAATCCATTGAGTCTGAACATGTCTGTTTTCATGGGGAAATTGATCCTTGACATGGCCATGTTATCCATGTTTCAATGGGGAAATGGATGATTTACGTCTGATTTACCATGAAGTTTGTGGTTCTTCAGACAAAGCCATATCATGGATTTCTGAAGGGAACATCGTGGGATTAGTTCCTTGGTTACTCCAACCTACAATTGGTGAATCGTAGTCACCTTGGGTGTCACAAATATGTGATATGCGGATAGTTAACCATTTGGACCATTTAAGGTTTATAGTCATGATATAGTCATGAAACAAACTATGGTTCACTATTGATCAACCATTGATCAACCATTGGTGAATCATTGGTTAACCATTGGTTAATCCATTATGGTTGATCAATGGTTGACAGAGTGGCTCGCAGCCCCGATTGTGTGGTGGTTTGATCCATGGTAGCTAGTTTAACGGTTACTAAATATGGATCAACGGTTAATATGAGGATATAATGGTATAATATGACATAATGATTAAACAAACATCAATATGATGCTGGATACTGACCATTACATAATGAGAATGGGTTAGAAACCACAAAATGATGGGATATTATGAGATTTAGCCAGCAATTTTGGGTAATGCCAACCCTGAACTCAGAGATACCATGGCCAATGAATTAGGGGACCCGACTCCAAAGAGTGATTCCATTAGCCATTAGAATGCACCCTCCGAATTAAACCGACAGGGAGTGAATCAAGAGACATGCTGATACAACAAACTGCCATACCAACATATGCCAACAGCCAACATATGCCAACAGCCAACATATACCAACACATACCAATTTATAATAATACATACAAAAATATATACCACCATATACCAACAAATACCAACACATACCATTAAGATCGAACAAAAAATCGCAGATCTTCGCAGATCTCAATCTGCGCTTCGAGGTACATCTCTATCACCTGAGTTCAACCAGGTGCCGGCGGTCCGGAACTGGGGGAAATGCAATGGTCCAGAACTGCAATCATATGTATATATATATATACACATGTATATTATAAGATGTATAGAATGGGCAGATAATGGAGAAATAACCAACTAATCAATCATATGACAGGTGGATGTGCATGAAAATGGGGTGATCATCACTTTAATGGGGCAGACAATGAACAATCCTTGGGATTATAGGCATCCTATTGTTAGGTTGGCGCCTTTGATAATTGTGTAGTTTCGAATTCCAAATTTGCATGATGGCAGAACTTGACCACTTAGCACTCATATTTTCTAGGAGGTTGAAAGCAGCAAAGCCTCATTGCACATCCATGGTCCATCTAGGATCTCCCCGAAAACCTCACTGGGTTGATCTTGGGTGGTGGTTTCAACATGTTTCAAATAGCTTCTGTTTTTCATCCATGGGACAATGATGCTCATATTGATGATTGTTGTTGTTGATAATTATGATGATGATGATGATGACGATGACGTCGATGATGATTGTTCCAAGTTAAATAACATGACCAACTTTTTTTTGCACCAACATCTCCAGGTTGCTGTATCGGATCAACCTGCACCCAACGGTGACAGAGAACGTTTTGGAGTTTTCCTCCTTGACCTATGGCAGTGCCCCGGCTCTGTGGGCTCTCTGTCAGAAATCCAAAGAAATCTATGATAATATGAATAACATATGACCTCTGATAGTACTGATAGGGTATGGGTAGACTGCTAGGTATTTTTTCTCATTGACGAACTGTCAACCAAACACTCAAATAAGTATGGGTCCAAACCGCATTATTCCCCAAAATGGATAGGTGAACATCCAAACCAAGACTGTCGTTGTTCATTTTTGGGATCTTCACCAGGGCTACAGGGTCTTGACACACTACGGGCTCTGAGGGTTCAGGTCGGGGCAATTTTGATTTTGTGTTTTGGTTCCACAGAGATGGTTTGAGTTATCATCAATCGTGATTGATTTTTACACCACTTTTCTCTTCTGCAGTATATGTACTATATATAATATACAATATATATATATATTATATGTATATATATATGTATATATATATATATATGTATATATATATATGTATATATATATATATGTAAGATACAATATATCTACAGCTTATATTCTCATTTATGGTTGGAAAAAACCATTCGCCACTTCGCCATGCAAGCCGCGTGCCAGATGGTTTGACTGATTACACCTTTGACGGAGGCTTCCATGACGGTGACTCGGCGCTGTGACATGGGATCTGAAGATTTGATGATGTTTTGCACTTCTATTTGGCCTTATCCCCTTCAGCGATTCACATAAAGAATTATCGATAGATGTTTTGGTGGATCCTGCGGCGCACGCATGTCGCTGTACCGTGGCTCACATCTTGAGAAAATGCCACCGCTTGGCTGATCAATTTTTAGCTACGGCATTTCATGAAATGACAGATTATGACAGATTTTTTGGGGAATGTTTGTTGGTCTATTACGGTCTATTCAATTCTTTTAGTTTGTGTTTTTTTAGCCTTTGTTGCTTCCAACAGCATTGCGCCGTCCAAGGCAACTACGGCTACTTGGTACCTGGCATCGGTGACAATGTAGCCCAGCAGCATGCGACCTGGGGCACCCATTTTTTTCCTCAACTTTTTTTTGTCATCCACATATTTGGATGGTGAGACGGTGAGGATATCATGACTTGGTGATCTCAGTTGAAGTTCCGGTGATCCCCATGTGTCCCATGTATCGTCGCAACCATGAGCCGCTCTCCAGTTCGTCTTTCGCTTCATTCTGGAGACCTTCAATGGTGGGACCGGCGCTGCTGGTGCTGTTGGGAGGTGCTGTTTGGTTGAGGAAGTTGGATGCGTTTTTTTTTTGCCGCCGGTTAATTCAGTCTTTTGAATCGAGACTGGTTTGCCATGGTCCAATTCTTCCCCCCAAACATGTATCTTATGAATATTTATGAATAGCTGGTTAATATGTGGTTAATATACTGTTAATGATGATGCTTATTATATGGTTAATGATGGCTAGAATATTTATGAATCCAAGTTGAATTAAATCACCATTTGCCAGTTTTGGACCAAAATCACCAGGACTTTCTTAGATTTGTCCGAGATTGGCCAATCGGGCAACTGCAAAGATGGCTTTGCGCCGGGAGCCAAGTTGGTCATCATCCAAAGTACCATTGGAAGTTCCAAGTACTATCACTATGTCAATTTTTAATTGGTAGTTCCAATATGTTCTAATCAGGGCTCACAGATTTCTGAAGTTTCTTTGGATGGTGATTCTTGATACCCACATGTGTGTTGCCGTTCCTTCAAAAAAATCATCGTGCCGGAGGGTCCAGGGTTCTCATGGAATTGCACCCACCATGTCCGAGTGATCCGAAGTTTCTCTTTGGATGTCCCGATGTTTTTGGGTGACATCCTGCATCGTGGATCATCCTTGATGCTTTTAGCCTGAACCATTACCATGGTCACGATTTCGTGGAAATGCTGAGGAGTGGCAGTTACGGCTTCCTTCTGCCCGCTCAAGACGGCACGGCTGCCCAGCTCTCGAGTCGTGCGGTTGTTGACCGGACCTTGGCACGTCCAAATCGGTTTTCTCCGGTCAAATGGACCGCGAACTGGTTGAAGTCTGGATGGCCAAGCAAAAACAACACTCAAACACATTGAGGGTATGTAGACATTGTGATATCTAAATGTAGACATTCTATGATATATACGTAATATATATATACACGTAATATATATATATATATACGTAATATATATATATATACACATAATATATATATATATACATTATATATATATTATATATATACACGTAATAAATCTATATCTATATCTATATATATATATATATGTATAATGTCCTCTGTATATACTTGACTTGAAATCTCAAAATTCGGACACAGTTCTATGTGGCTTCGATTTTTTGCAACCCCCTGAGAGTCGGTGAACGATCAACAGGGTTACCAGTCATTGGAGAATTTCCCCAAGAATCCCATCCCAAAATGTATCCCAAAATGGATTAAACAAAGATCAGTCTATGATTCCATCTATCCAAAATATCTGTAGTTTAATGTTTGTTTATGGGAAATCATGGGATTTCTATGGGACATATCTTTGTTTGTCCCCTACCACTATGGTTTCTGGTGTCCTACGGCAGGCATCATTTTTCGGATCAACTTGACCTCCTTTGATGCATTCGACACTGAGTGCCCAGCTGAGAACGGCCAATTTCAAAGGTGTAGCAAAAGGGGAAATTATGGATGCATGCATACAGACAGACAGACAGACACACAGATGGACAGATGTACATACATATATGTATAGCTAAGTGCACGGATGACATTACATTGGACTGCGTTACGCCACATTGCATTGCATTGGACTACATTAAGATGCCTTACGTTACAAAGCCTAACATTACATCAGATTAAACAAAACACACACACATACACACGTTAATGTCAGGTCACATCACATCACATCAAATCACATGCCATCACATTGCACCATTGCATCATTGCATCATTGCATCATTGCATCATTGCATCATTGCATCATTGCATCATCGTCATGTATATATATATATATTATATCATAATACATGTTTATGTCGCATTTTATAATATCATATTATACGGCAGTATATCACATTCTAGTTTATTTCATCACATCACCTTGTACTACATTTTATGACATCACCTTGCACTACACTACGCGACATTGCATTATATCCCATTACATTACATCACATTACATGACATGACGTTACATCAGTTACATCACATGACATTGACATATGTACAGTTTATGTACACACATATGGCCCAATTTGGCGGTTCAAAATGACCAGAACTTGGTCATTGGATGATTCATAAAATGAGTATAGCTTCATAGCTTCCAGCTGCCAACATTTTCCTCGCCGAGGTATTTGGATCTCAGTCTACAGGACGGATGAAGTGGATGAAGCTGGGGAGTAGGGATGGTTTTTGATTGGCTTTACCGCATAGTACGCGTGCCATTTTTCTAAAAAAAATCAAAACATATGTAATGATAAGTGCGCGTGTAGGTATTTATCCAGCTTGAGTGGCAGATCGCCAGCTGAAATCCTGTATGCGGGGCATTGACGATACTCCGGACATGAGATCGTGAATTCATCAGGGTCCTTTGAGCAATACCAGATTGTACTAGTTTTGATGGGTAAAATATGGTAATGGCATTTTCTGAAATCGTGAGAACATGTGAGAACAATGAGTAGCCTCTAAAAATGATGTTTTTTCCGAGCAATTTTTAGAGGAAGCCATAGGAAGCCTGTCAATCCACCAGGATCATATGTCCAGCCGATTGGCTGTTTACCCAGTACCCAACCAAAGTGCCAGAGAGGCATGGTATTGCCGGCAAATGTGCTGGTTAGATCATGTTACATCCTCACCATCAATTGTTGACCAAAAATCTGATAGTAAACTATTTGGTGCTATTCCAATTTTGGTTGCTGTTACGCAAAAAAATCTTGTCCAGTATCAGCCTGTCCCTTGCTGGTTCCATAGCATCCCACAACGGGGTATTGTTCCATGGACAATATCATCCCATCTGCAGAATTGGCTTTCTTTGAAAATGGGAAAATGGCTATAGCCCATTTTCAGACACAGCCAAATACCATGTTAGTTTTTTTAAAGTTATATCCATCATACCCCCATTGTATCTTTTTGTGTTGATAGATGCCCATTGTATCCATCCAAAGCCCAAAGAGTGTCATCACATTCCGCGGTGTCATCACATATCGGCCTTTCAGGACGTTGAGTTGAAAAAGTTCGCCGGAGGAATTCAGGATGGTACCTGGTAGGTGAAGGATCCCGGGATCTTGGATATCTTGGCACCTAGCAATTTAAGATGCTTCACCAGTGCATGATATTTCTATGATATTTCTATTCATTCTGATGGTGTTGTTGTAATTGACATGGACACTGGATATTGGTTGACATATGTTTCCTGGAGTTTATGGAGAAATTTTGCTGAGGGCAGCCCTGGACAAAGATAGGTTAGCCCTAAATCCACATCGTTTCCTCTATCAAAATGGCATAACATGGCCATATTGGAGGTATACCCCATTGGCAAAGCCATTTTCGTGATGTTGGGGGAAATGACCATAGACTGCTGTTTTTGTTTGTTCCCGGCGAGTTTGAGGTACCTATGGCTATCTGGCACCCATGCAAGATTGTTGCGGAAACGATTTGAGGCCACTTGGTACCACCGAGATAGGAGGCTGTGAGAATTTCGGGAGCGCTTGGCCATCCAAGTAGAATTCGATAGCATGGGTCTTCAGAAAAAAACTGAAGTCAAATAGATTTTCCAGGATTTTCTCACATGTTGCAACTGCAGTGTGGCATCAAGCAGCAGAATTCTGCCCAAAAGCTCGGCTGAGGAAAGTGGTCAGATTCAGGTTGGATCCTTTCGAATATGTCGACTATTTGGACCTCAGTATCCTGAAGTGGAAGATAGTGGAAGGGGACGGGAGATGATGGGAGGATGGAGACTTTGATGCTAGTCTCAGAGACATCGGAAGAAATGAAAGTGGAAAAGTGACATGTTTTCAAGATATCCTCCAATGATTGCAAGAGTTTTTGCAAGCAAAGAAACCACAATGCAACTCTGACTCAATTTCTCTTCACTTTCCGACTTTCCAACTCTCATTTTTACATACCTATATTAGCCTATATATTTCCATATGTTGGTATCATATAGTATGTTATTTACATACCTATATTTACATACCCATATGTGATCAATCGAGATCCAAAGTTTCACTTTTTTTTGGGATGCGCCTCACATCGAGGTGTTTACGATTCGACGTTGGGAGGATTTGAAGGCATCTTCACTGATGGCACCTATGGATATCTCTATGGAGGTGGAACATCTGGTGGTTTCGGTGGTTGTGGCATCTTGATATGGCTCTGAAAATGGGGAAATTGCAACATAAAGCACATCATAATAGGGATATAGCTGGGATATGTTGGGACACATTAGGGATACATAATGGATATAATTGGATATACAGCCAGCAATTTAGTGACCATAAGATTATGGCGAACATGATGATAAAGTGTCAAACATGAAATTTGGAAGTACCCTATTTGTAGACAAACCCACATGGAAAGTGCCTTCAAGTGATGACTTTATTGACTGTATTGACTGGCATGCATATTCCCTAAATGATCTAAACAGCCAAGAATCTACGAATCGAGTTTCCCAACCACACGCTGATGTTCTTGTAGACATCATCAAAAGTTGAATTCTGTGAACTGCAGTTGAAGCTCCGCACCAGGTTATTCTTACAAAGTGGCGCGCTTCCTGCTGTCCAGCATGTATCTTGGCGAGCTGAGCAGCTGGAACAACAAGGCTGACAAAAATGAAGACAGAATCTAAAAGATGTACAAAAGATGTAGAAATCTATACATTTCTCGTTTTCTGATGTTTGTTTCATCTATTCAATCTATTCATAAATTTGCACAGTTATTTATTTAACATTACTCCGGATAAATAAAATCATATGTATATACTGTATATATATAATATTAGAATATAGTATATATGAGCGACGGCTCTTATTTGCGTATATGGAAAGTAGTATTCGGGCGTACCCCGGTTTGTCAAAAACATCATATTTAGCTTGTAAAACGAGGTAGGAACACCCCAAGAACGAGGTAGGCAAAAACGTTACGGGACTGGAGAACGAGGTAGGAACACCCCGTCAATTGCGTTATGTAACAAATATGGTTCGCAGCTCATATATATATATATATGTTATATGTTACACGTGCATATGTACTGCCTCTTTTTCCTGTATACTGCATATCCCCAATCATGCTGTCAGAAACTCGTTGCTCTGGGTGTGAAATGGTGTTTTGTTGGTATTCTTTGAGTATCTATACAATATCTGAAGCTCAAACAATAGTTTTAATTGTTTCTTTTGCTGTTTAACTATCTACCATATACATATTTATATGTATACATAGACATATTTATATGTATACATATACATATAAATATACACATACACATACATATACATATAAATATAACATACATATACATATGCATATAAATATATACAGACATATACATATAATTATACATATACATATACATATACATGTATACCTATACCCATACATATGTATATATATATATATATAAAATGGGCTAGCGCCCGGGTGCCGCCGACCCCCTTTTTGTCCCTCTTCTGTGTGTATTCTAGTGGGTGATTAGGTCAATGGCATGATTTATTTAATGTTTTTTTCTCTTAGACTGCCATTGTACCTGCCCATTAACCATGGAATTTCACCACGTGCATGTGGGGGTGCTTGGATGTATTCAGGTCTTTGCGAGACGATTTTTTGCAACAGCGATTTTTGTTTGAAATCCATCTCTGCTTGGCATTCATGCTCCATTTCAGCAGGGGATGCTTGCAAATGATGACCAGGCACCTGAGGCACCTGTGATCAGTGGGTCAAAGCCATCCGCTGAGCAGCTGGAATGCAATAAAGAGACTGCTATGGGTCACCAGTTGGGACAACCCAGGGGATAGAGGTTGGTCAGCTGTATCCTCTTTTTTTTTGAGCTGGCCAGCTTTTGACCATCACCACACTGGGTAAGGATTTTACATGGCGTCACATCATGACATCGCAAGCGGCAGGCTTGAACGCCCTTAAAAACAGATGGCGGGGGTTTGTAGCTGCGAGAGTTGCCTTGGAAAGGCCTGCGGAAGAGTTGGAAGCGTTTGAGGCCGGGCAAACGGCAGGCTTGAACGCCCTTAAAAACAGATGGCTGGGGCGTGTAGCTGCGAGAGTTGCCTTGGAAAGGCCTGCGGAAGCGTTGGAAGCGTTTGAGGCCGGGCAAACGGCAGGCTTGAACGCCCTTAAAAACAAATGGCTGGGGCGTGTAGCTGCGAGAGTTGCCTTGGAAAGGCCTGCGCGAGCGTTGGAAGAAGCGTTTGAGGCCGGGCAAACGGCAGGCTTGAACGCCCTTAAAAACAGATGGCTGGGGCGTGTAGCTGCGAGAGTTGCCTTGGAAAGGCCTGCAGAAGCGTTGGAAGCGTTTGAGGCCGGGCAAACGGCAGGCTTGAACGCCCTTAAAAACAGATGTCTAGGGCGTGTAGCTGCGAAAGTTGCCTTGGAAAGGCCTGCAGGAGCGTTGGAAGCGTTTGAGGCCGGGCAAACGGCAGGCTTGAACGCCCTTAAAAACAGATGGCGTGTAGCTGCGAGAGTTGCCTTGGAAAGGCTTGCGGAAGCGTTGGAAGCCTTTGAGGCCGGGCAAACGGCAGGCTTGAACGCCCTTAAAAACAGATGGCGTGTAGCTGCGAGAGTTGCCTTGGAAAGGCCTGCGGAAGCGTTGGAAGCGTTTGAGGCCGGGCAAACGGCAGGCTTGAACGCCCTTAAAAACAGATGGCTGGGGCGTGTAGCTGCGAGAGTTGCCTTGGAAAGGCCTGCGGAAGCGTTGGAAGCGTTTGAGGCCGGGCAAATGGCAGGCTTGAACGCCTTAAAAACAGATGGCTAGGGCGTGTAGCTGCGAGAGTTGCCTTGGAAAGGCCTGCGGGAGCGTTGGAAGCGTTTGAGGCCGGGCAAACGGCAGGCTTGAACGCCCTTAAAAACAGATGGCTGGGTCGAGTAGCTGCGAGAGTTGCCTTGGAAAGGCCTGCGGAATCGTTGGAAGCGTTTGAGGCCGGGCAAACGGCAGGCTTGAACGCCCTTAAAAACAGATGGCTGGGTCGTGTAGCTGCGAGAGTTGCCTTGGAAAGGCCTGCGGAAGCGTTGGAAGCGTTTGAGGCCGGGCAAACGGCAGGCTTGAACGCCCTTAAAAACAGATGGCTGGGGCATGTAGCTGCGAGAGTTGCCTTGGAAAGGCCTGCGGAAGCATTGGAAGCGTAGTTTGAGGCCGGGCAAACGGCAGGCTTGAACGCCCGTGAAAACAGATGGCTGGGGCGTGTAGCTGCGAGAGTTGCCTTGGAAAGGCCTGCAGAAGCGTTGGAAGCGTTTGAGGCCGGGCAAACGGCAGGCTTGAACGCCATTAAAAACAGATGTCTAGGGCGTGTAGCTGCGAAAGTTGCCTTGGAAAGGCCTGCAGGAGCGTTGGAAGCGTTTGAGGCCGGGCAAACGGCAGGCTTGAACGCCCTTAAAAACAGATGGCGTGTAGCTGCGAGAGTTGCCTTGGAAAGGCCTGCGGAAGCGTTGGAAGCGTTTGAGGCCGGGCAAACGGCAGGCTTGAACGCCCTTAAAAACAGATGGCTGGGGCGTGTAGCTGCGAGAGTTGCCTTGGAAAGGCCTGCGGAAGCGTTGGAAGCGTTTGCGGCCGGGCAAACGGCAGGCTTGAACGCCCTTAAAAACAGATGGCTGGGGCGTGTAGCTGCGAGAGTTGCCTTGGAAAGGCCTGCGGAAGCGTTGGAAGCGTTTGAGGCCGGGCAAACGGCAGGCTTGAACGCCCTTAAGAACAGATGGCTGGGGCGTGTAGCTGCGAGAGTTGCCTTGGAAAGGCCTGCGGAAGCGTTGGAAGGGTTTGATAAACGTTCTGAAAAGCAAAATGCTGTGGCCGGCGTGGCTACTGAGTGGAACGGCGTTGGACAAGGAAGGGCCATGGCCGTAAAAAAGCAGGTTCCACACCTCTGGTGGTCCCAGGCGCCGCCCCTGCCTTCGCTAAGTCGGCGGATATATACCTATACATATGTATATATATATATGCATATGATATCCTGCGTTGTTCTATTTTGTTGAGGGACGCAGGGTTCGTCTCCAGGTCTTTGTCTGACGTGAGCAGCGTTACTTTTACCAGATATTTCATGTCAGGCGAGGATGCGGATTTCACCAACTTTCGGGGTGCTTGAACCCAGAGGATTTACCCTCTGGTTATTTAACATAGCCGTGGAAAATGGCCCATTTATAGAGGATTTTCCCATTAAAACCTCCATTTATAAGGGATTTTCCATGGCTATGTTAAATAACCAGAGGGTAGATGTAAATTTCTACAGTAAATTGGACATTGAACCAACATCAGGAGATGTCATGAAAATGATGTGGACATGTATGGACATGTAACATCATATCCAGAAACCATGGCAGTTCTATTTGGGTGTTTTTGTGGATTGTCTTCCATATCACCTCACCTGTATACCTGTATATGTATATAGATAGATACATGAGATTTCTATCTCTACGTCAATTTTTTTACTTAAGAGGACTCAGGTTGGTCACCCTCCCGTAGATCGTTGCCCACGGATGGACTCTGAGCAGGATCCCTGATCACGGCATCAGTAGCGTACTTCGTCTACCCGTACAGCGGTGATCTCGAAAGTGCCTCAGTCGCACCCATGGCCCCACGGTACTGAAGCAGACAGGGTCCAAAGGGTCCAATGGTCCAAGTGGCTATTGAGGTATTGGGTTTAGTTTAGTGTTCCATTTCAGATTTTTCAATGTCAATTCACCTTCAACTTTGATATTTTGAATGATTCTCAAAATTTCACCGTTGACTTTGATATCATCTCTTTAAATCAATTCAACCATGTTTTCCATGGTTTCTACCACCAGATTTCCCCCATTTTTCCTCCATTTTTCCTGGCTGTTGATTCTGCGATTCGACCCAACAAAACTGCCGGTCATTGACCCATCAAGAACCTGTTGTCTTCTTCGATTTCCCTCGTCGTAATTTCGATGAACCCGGCAAACCATCATCTCCCGGCGTTTTGTTGGTCATGGAGCACAGTTTCAATGATTGAAGGGAAAACTTCAGGAAATCATGTTCAAATAGTCATGGTTTACCGTTTAACACCATCAAATACATGGTGTCATGATGGGGTTTTCGTGCACATTGCCATTTGCCCAGGATTGGAGCTGAGTTCCTTTGCTTTTGGCAGCTCATTGACGGTGCCCGAGCTGGGAGTTTTGGGATGTTGGGATGTCCCTAATTCATATATTAGGCCTCTGTCATCCTCCGGCAAGTGTGTAGCTTCATCCCAGTTGATGAGTTGGTGGCGAGTATGACAAGAGAGTCACATATTCTTATGTGTTCCTATGTTTGGATACATGCCAAAATGAATTGGCACCCCCAAAACTCCAATTTTGGGAGGTAAACATTGCGAGGTTCCTTGGATTTCCTTGGTACCCTTGACATGGTTGGTGAAAGGAGTAAAAGTGACCAAGTATGTAGGTCCCACTTGAAAGGGACAAGTAATCCATAGTAATCCAATCCAGCTCACGTTTTGTATGCCTTGCCCAGCAGATCACGTCGGGATTTTCCTTTGCATTATTATCATTATTTGTTTCAGTTGTTAGTGGAGAGCTTGAGCAGCTTGGGAGTCCTTTTTCCATCTTTTTTCCACACGAAAAAAGACATGTAATTCTGACCCCTGCCGTGTGGAAATGATGGATGACTTGGAGGGTGGCTTTTGTTTCCTGCACAGAGCCGAAGATGTTAAGACCACTCGCTCTCGCTTGGATGTTTCGGTTGTCTTCGTTGGTTAGTGTTTCTTACCGCGGTGGAAGCCCAATTGGTTTATCTTCAGCTTGAAGATGCTTTATAGTATCTATAGGTGATGTTCTATATTGATAAGATTATTACATATGATTCCTATCCAATTTTGGTAGTTTGCAGGCCCAGTCGTGGGGGCATCGGATGTGGCTCTGGTATACTCCTGTGATGTCTGTAAAAATTGGATGGCATAGAGCACGAACACACAATAGTTTAAATATGTATAGATTTGATTGCATGTGTGCCTAGTCTGGCCATATGCACACATAGTAATAACAGCACATAATAAACATATGAATACATGTACCTAAATGATCATATACAGGTGTATCTGAAAGCCTTGGAGAAAGTCACACCTTTGTCCTCTGTTTTGTCTGCCAGGTGGATTCTTCAGTGGGGGGCACCCAGCATCCGCTTATCATTGCTGGGAATGAAGGGTTTAACAGAAAAATAAATGGGGCTTTTACCAAGTTACCAGCAATAAAGGGAAGATACAAGCAACACACGCATACACACACACAGACATATATATATATTATGTACGCAAACGGGGATGTCACCACTAGATATATTAGGATAGTGTTTGGTTCGGTTTACAAACTAATAGATGAGGAGAAAAAGGCCCGAGAGGTTGCCAGCAACCAGAAAGACAGTTTTAGATTTAGATATTCTCGATCCCCACATCTCTTCCCTGTCCCCATGGCGGAATCGGCGAAACGTCTACTTGATCTACAACCAGTCCGAGAAGATGAGAGGAGATCCCCGGATCACAAGAAGTCCAAACAAGAAAAGAAAGAAGAGAAAAGACGAGAAAAAAAGGAAAAGAAGGCAGAGAAGAAAGCCGCGAAGAATGAAAGACGAGAGGAACAGGCAAAGCATTGGCGAGAACAAATTGCCAACACACCACATCGGCCATACACAGACCCCTCGGAGGAAACAATCACCCCCCCGAGACGAGACACCCTGAAGGCATACAGCAGTGCACGACCTTCAGCATCCCGCAGCAAGGAAGCAATGACAGCAGACACAGAAGAACGTATCAGCACAGCTGAAAAAGATATCAACCAACTCTTTGACGACACCGGCATGCTCTTCAGCGGCATGAAGCAGATGCAGAAGCAACAAAACTACCTGATGCAAAGAGACCAGAACCAAGCTAGAAAGGAAGCGAACCAACAAGCTATCATTACAGGCTGGCCAGTAGACGCACAAGAACAAGACCGAGATCGCATCGTAGACTGGATGGTTGGTGCCGCCTCCATCCCTGCAAGGGAATTCCTCTACGCATCACACAAAGTTCAAGGTGAAGTCCTTTCCCGAATCTCCATCCTACACTTCAGGAGTGTATGGGCTACAAAGAAGTTCCTGGAAAGCGCCCGCAGAATCACATCAGACAGACACCCCTTGCCATACTGGCATTCCGACAACAGCATTCCAAGAGACAGTTCTGGCACTCCCTACTTCCTGAGGGTCAAGCAGCAAATCTCCACACCCGACCGAATCAGGAGCATCCCCATGAAGGCATTCCTACAATTGATCAATGACACCCCAAACTGCGAATACCATCAAGAAACAAGAAACCTTCACAAGAACTGGGCTGCCAACATCATTGCAACAGAGAACGGCAACTTGTTGAAGTGTGTCTTCAACGACGCGGATGGGACAGTGAAGCTTCTCATCCGGGAGGATCTATTCCCAATGGCCGAAGAGGGATTAGCAACTGCTTGGAAAAGTAACAACACGACGCTCAGACGAAGACTTCACAACGCAAAAAGGAAAAGGAAAGGGAAAGGCAAAATCCTCCTCAAGCACAGCCCGAGGCGTCCAAGATTACCTCTACAAAGTGCATTTGGTAAGGGTCCGTCCGCTTGAGGACGATGAGGATCCATAGGAGCTTTGCGGCTGGCCAAGCATACCGTGGAAACACGGACTTCGAAATCAAAACGACACCAATTGTAGTTTTTCTCCAATGATACCGCAGCTCTGCGGACTTCGTCACCAAAAAGAGACTAGACAAAAAACAACCGAATCCCAATTTTTAAACGCTGGCGTCCTACCTTCCATAGGTGGGCTGGGTCAGCCGCGAATCTCCCACCGGAGTTTTCTGCGGAGACGAAATGGTCTCACAACACAGCACTCAAAACACAAACTCGAATTGCCAAGAGCGAGTCATAAAAGAGGCCTACGTTCAAGAGATGCTGTAAACAAACGAAAAACTAAACGAACAGAGAAACGCAGAGAGAACAGAATTTCATACCGCATTTATAAGAAGGCTGTGTTGCAAACCCGCTTTGGCAAGGCCAAGCCGGCGGGTTTTAACAATTTGGCTCAGGATACCCCTCAGCCATGCCTTGACGCACGGAACTTCTTCCTTACCTCTGCATCTTCCAGGCTAGATGGTTTCCACAAATATCGTAATAAAGAAAAGACCTTAAGTAACCCCAAAAAGCCTGATGACCCTAACTATCAGCAAGACTCTGCTGCCAGATGGACTATGAATTCTTACATTAAATTTGGTTCATTGAATTGCCGTGGTCTTGCGAGCGAACACAGCGCGACCAAAAAAGAAGTATTGGTTCACTCCATGAGGAAACTCGGCTTAGATATGCTTTTTCTTCAGGAAACTCACATAAATACAAATTCGACCGAAACGATTGAGGGCTTTTGTTTCATATACTCCACAAGCATAACTGATGCTCAAAGAAAACAAGCCGATAAAACCAGAGCAGAAAATACGGCTAGAGGCCGCCAAAGAAATGGAGTCCGACATGCACCCCCAATTGACATTGAACATGGAGGCACAGGTGTTATTCTTTCCCCAAAAGCAAAAGCTACAATCTTAGACTTTGAGCAAATTGATGGTCGAATCATGACCGTAACTTTGGATATGATTGGGCCGCCTCTCCATTTCCTAAATGCGTATGCGCCACAAAGCGGTACTGAGACCAGATTAAAGAATGATTTCTATGAAACGCTGGAACGTAATTTGGTTAGTTTCCCCAATAGTCATCCAACCTTCATCGTAGGAGACTTCAATGCACGACTGCATGCCCGTTTTGAGAATGAAGCTTGTTGTATTGGACAGCACATTTTTGGACGTGGCTTGAACTTCTTGATACACAATTCTAGCCCAGCTTCATTTGAGAACAGAAGCCTATTTGTAGAATTTTGTTTGGCACATGGCCTCCACATTGGTAACACATTATTTCAAAAACCTGTGTCAAAGCAGGTGACCTTCAGAGAAGCTGGTGTGCTAGGTGGACCTCCTTGGTCCCCGGATAGATTTGCTCAGATTGATTTTGTTTTGGTTCCTGACAGGTGGAAAAACACTTTGGTTGACGTGTCCTCATCCCCTGAAATCTTCACTGAATCAGATCACTTCATTGTTTGTGCGAAATGCCGCGTCAGAAGGAAGCAGCTTAGTTCTACCGTGGTCAAAAAGATTACATATAGTCCCCCCACTCCACTGGAAAAAGCCAGTTATAACCAGTTCATTTCGGATACAATGCGCCAGGCGAGTGATGCGGAAGCCAAAACCTTCCTTGATTCTATCCGTAAAGCAGCATATGTAAATTTGAGACCAACACCACTGGGCAGACGTCGTTCGTATATTTCTGAACATACATGGGACCTGATCTTGCAAAGGCAAAGAGAACATGACAATGGCAATCATGATATCTTATCTGAACTCACTAAGAAGATCAAAAAAGAGGCTAAGAAAGATAAAAAAAGACATATCCTCGAACAGATGAAAGATACCTTACCAATCTTACCATCTAGAGAGCAATGGGCTGGAATAAAAATCATCAAAAAGAAGCGGACACCCAATTTCACCAAAATGAAAGATAAAGATGGAAATAGGGTCGGCCCCCGCGGGCGTGCAGGAGCAGTTGCTGATTATTTACATGCTGTGCAGTGGAAAGCTGACATCCTACCGCCGTCAATTACTAAGAGATCAATCATCCAAAGTGACTTGCCCTATAATCTTGATCAAATAACTATGACAGAACTTGATGCAGCATTACGAAAAGCGAAGAACCACAAAGCTGCCGGCCCTGATGGCATTCAGGCTGAATTATTCAAATATTTGGATGTACAAAACAGAGCAGCTCTCCTTTCCGTATTGAATGGGTGGTGGTCCAAGGAAGCTATCCCATCAGATTTCTTAAATGCCCAAGTTGTTTCTATTGTTTAAAAAGGAGACACTGAAAACATTGCTAATTATAGACCCATCTCTCTGTTGAATGCTATTTATAAGATCTTTGCTGAAATCATTAGACAGAGGCTTTCTGACGTCATTGACCCATACATTTGTAATACCCAATTCGGGTTCAGAAAAAAACGTTCCACCACGGACGCGTTATTCATAGCCAGAAGGTTACAAGATTTGGGAGAACGATCTGGGGACAATATCGTGATTTGTATGTTAGACTGGAAGCAAGCCTTCGACCGGATCTCACACCCCCGGATGATGCAGGCCTTGGAGAGGTTGAACATACCAAGAAAATTCAGAAATCTTATTGCAAGTTTTTACACGGACCTTTCCTTCCAAGTGAAACATGAAAATTTTCTATCGCATGCTAAATCTCAAGATGCCGGCATACGTCAGGGATGCCCACTCTCCCCATTTCTGTTTATACTCGTCATGACTGTTCTGTTTCACGACATTGGCGTAGAACACTACAGGGACCTTTCAGAATGTAGGCTTGACCAAATCAGTTTTAATGAAGTCCTGTACGCAGATGACACGCTCCTGATTTCCCGAAACACATTTGGCATGAACTTGTTGCTTCATGCCATAGAAGACGAATCAGCTTACTACGGACTAAAACTCAACCACGACAAATGTCACGTTTTGGCAATGAACGGTCACAACTGTATTCGTTTTAAAGATGGATCTCGCATGAAGCACGTAGAAGAAGCCGTTTACTTGGGCGGAATTTTGACCAAACATGTTAACATTGCGTCAGAAGTGTCCAACAGAATTGCATCAGCTATGGCGACTTGGAAGAGTTTGGATATTTTTTTGGAAAGAAGCACAATGCAGCACCAGAAACAAAATTCTAATTTATAATGCAGTCATTCAATCAAAACTTCTCTATGCCTTAGAAACAGTTGATATTCCAGTGGCTCTCCTTTCACGATTAGAATCTTTTCAGTTGAAAGGTTTGCGAAAGATTCTAGGCATGACTACGACCTACATCAATCGTGCAAACACAAATGAGGAGGTTTTCAGAAGAGCAAACTTGCACATTGCAGCGAACCATCATGGAACCAAAATTGAACCAATTCAGGACATTTTGGCCCATCGTCGCATCGCACTTGCAGCGAGAGTTTTGAGACAAGACAATGACAGCCCTATGAGAATGGTCAGTTTCAAAAAAGATACCGCCGGTATTGTTTCGACGGGTCGGCAGACCCAGGAAACAATGGACGCAAAACACCTTGACTATGATATGGCGTAAAATTCGTAATGACCAAAGTGATTTCAACAACTCCAACGCACAACTTGCTCAAATACTGCAAGCAGCTATCAACAAAGAAATCTAGTAACATTTCCTACCAGGCTGTATCCTGGACATCGTAACTAAGTCGAACTAATCTATAGTTCTACTTCGAGGAGTTCCTGTACTGAGGGGCAACGATGCTGCGGGGAGCCTACGGGTATGGCACCTGCCTTTCTAAGTTAGTTTCACATCCGTTTTTCACAAACCATACCTATGGCACGCAAGAAGAAGAAGAAGATGAGGAGAAAAACCACAATAAATTCGTCTCACCCAGCAACAGTTACACACTTTCCAGCCATGGGGAGAGTAAATACGAAACATGAGCCCATGGGCCCATGGATTTAAAAGTTGGTACATGTTGGTACCCCATTCTTGATCCATAAGCCAGTTGCGAAAAATGTTTCGAAAACCTCACCAGGTTTCGATGTGGATTGATGCAATCCCCACGACGAACTACGAACTCTTCACGCGGTCCACCATGAAGCTTGGTCGGATTGGTGTCCACCCAGGTCTGAAAATGATGCGAAACCCAGAAAACACATAATTTTCCCATTTTTCCATGTCATAAATTGGGGGTAAATTCCCTGTAAATTTGGAACCCATCATTTTCCAAATCTCTCAAGGTTGACTGGCGGATGTAAAAAATGTAAAATTTGGTGGCCGGCATGGTGCGTGTATTGTGGCTTCTCATGCAGCTGAACTGGAGTTGGTTAGAAGTTGAGATCCACATGTTATATACCCAAAAATCATCCAAAAAAACATCCAACAATCCACCAACATCGCTATTAAAAGTGGCCTCCAACATGAAACCAGGAACTACTCCAAATTCTATCGGCTCTGCGAACCGGCGGGGAGTCCCCAGCGGGTGTGGCGGCTGGTGATCTCCACGTTACTACTATCAGGGGGAAAAAGATGTACGACCATCAAAACAACCAATAGTACAATCACAATCAATCACATGTTTTTCCATCATGAACCAGTAGTTCCTAGTTTTTCTACCAGTGAAGGGCTTCATCTTCCTTGGTTTAGGATTGGATCCGTTCTAGATTCTAGTTGTTGAAGCGCACTGAGGCAGTCATGGATGGTATTTAATATTAACACTTGGCGATAGATCCCCATTTCATGATGGTTTTAGACTGTCATTAAACCATGATGAAACGGGAATCTATATAATGATGAATGGTATTTCATCATTTAAACTGTCTTGAATCCCTTATTTCATCATCATTTATATCCAATATTAATGGTTATTTCATGTTATTTCATGTTATTTCATGTTATTTCATGTTATTTCATGTTATTTCAGGGTATTTCATGTTATTTCACCATTTCAATCATCTATATCATTCTATATCTATATATAGATTTGATGAATGAATCCCAGCCTTTTCAATCGGGATACTCCCTTTCATCCCACAGGTGTCGTCCTCAAGCTCGCCTGAAAGCTCAGCTGGAAACGGAAAAACATGGAAAACTTTCACCATTTTAGGGAACATCATCAAGCACAAATAATGGTCAATCGTAGATAAATCCTAGATAAATCATGGAAATCATGCTGTTTTTTTTTTCAGCCATGTTAGATTATTGGATGATGAGTCGAATAGAGGACGTCGCTGTGTGAAAGACGCGGATCCAGTGTGTGTTACCATGGTGTTACCATGGGAGCAGCTGTAACTCTCGCACTGGGGCACAAGCTGCGGAGTGGGTTTAGATGTTTCAGATTTTGCCACTTGGGTGGAGATAACCAGAAAAACATTTTTTCCTTTGTGGAGAAAAAGATCAATTTCATTGATAAATTAAATTGTCAATTGCCATCATCATTATCATCGTTATCATTATTATCATCATTATCATCATTATTATCCTCTTCATCATAAAACCACCATTTTTTTTAAATATCCAGCATCATTTTCCCACGTTTTTTTTTTAAAAGTTTTGCCGAGTCAACTCCAATTGGAATCCTTCCCATGTTTCATCCGTGTCTGACCGAGGTGTGATGGGGAGGCACTTGGAATTCGCTGGTGGAGATGAGATGATGATATCCATTGATATCCCCAATAGTGAGGTGATATATCAAAAAGTAGGACATGGCAAATCAACCCCTGTCATATTAGGGATGTTTCTTATGCTCAGGCCACGGTTCCGCAGATTCTGTTTGTTTTTACAGCGGTGCAGTGCAGTCACTCTGTTCGCAGCTTCAGATCGCGATGAAGGTGATCAGCATAATAGTGATGATAGTAACAGTGATGATGATAATACAGAATAACACACATATATATATTATAAATAATAAATATGATAACAAGACTGATAATGATAATAACAAATACGATGATAACGATAATGCCCGTGATAATAATCATAATGATAATGACGACAATAATGATATTACTGATCATCATAGCCATCATAGCCATCATAGTCCTCCTCATCCTCATCCTCATCCTCATCCTCATCCGCATCCTCATCCTCACCCTCATCATAACAATCATAATCATCATCCTTATCCTGCGCTGTATGCCACTTATCTTTGTTGCGAATAATATGCCTTTTGTTGTAGCATTTCCATGTCCATATCTCAAATTCACCTGGATACCCTCTGGTAATCAAGCATAACTGGCTGGGAAATCCATTAGTGGGAAATCCTGTACTAATAGATGCTCAGTTAAACTTGGAATATCCATGTTTTTTTTTTACGTTTTGAATTCGTCGAAGCTCCTGAAATATTGGGCAGGTGAGAACTGGCTTAGGTTCCCTTAGAATCTCCAACTATTCTGTGGCAGGTCACTAAGAAAACGGTGTCCCTGGCTTCTGGAGGTGGGTGTGCGCGGATCAGGTTCTGAATCAGCCATCCTATGGTGACCTTTGCTGTTTAGAATTCATCTAATGTCTCTCTCTTCTGGGGTGATTTCGTGAAGGAAACGCCACTAATGTCAACCCGGCATAAATGATGGTCGCTGTTGCATTGCAGGGGCTACCATTATCTCCACAGTGTGGCTGGGGTAACTTTCCTCTGAGGTTCTTATGGTAGCTTCTTTCGGGCCTTTGCTGATGGAATGAACTTCTACTTGCTCCCGACGTCCAGTTGCTGGGCTGAGTGCTGATTTTGCTGTGACACGACTGTGATACTGGTGATTTCAAGTGGAAATCGCAGGTAGATAGATCATCATCCAAATGGTGCAGCTAATCATCATCTACATGGGGTCAAATTAGCTGAGATTGTTAAAAGCTAAAAGTTTTTGGATGTGTTTGGTACGTAATCCCATATAATCCCATTCCCCTTATCAAAAAACACCAATTCTATGGTCCCAAATTTGAGTTTCTGTAGGCGTTTCTTTTCTCCGGATCATCCATGATGCCATCCATGATGCCATGGCAGCTGGATCATCCAATGGGTCCTTTTTTTATTCGCGGCGCCGCTGAGACATGGTCGATGTTTGGAAAGTGGTGGGGCTCCTCAGACGGATGTGCTCCGATGATCGACGATGATCGACGATGATCGGATCATTGATGACAATTGCATATCAAATTTTGAGAACAATGAAGATCCATATTCATATAGATAACAATCTATATATATATATATAACATACTATACTATACGTAATTTAATCGCATATAAATTATATAATATCTATGTTTTACTGTATTTCGATGCATGCAAATCTATGCAGAGATACGTCTCACTGGTGACTGCACGCACCACCCTCATATCTCCAGGTGTGCATCTGCTGTCGCTCTGAGGACCTCAGCACCATGAACGGCGTGTACATCAGCACCTACCAGGACTACATGCCTGGAGGCCGCCATTATATGTGATGATCATCATTAATCCATATTAATTCTATGAAAGGTGATAATATGTGATAATACATCATTATCACCTATTATCACCATTAGTCATTCCCCACATCACTGTGTGGGGTTCTTGTTTTTCGCTTGGATCCCGCCGCTTCTCCCCCTCCGTCCGCCGCGTTCTCCTCCGCCACCTCCACAACTCATCACAGCTCCACTTCTCACACCTCACTTATCACACCTCACTTATCACATCACATCTCACACCTCACTTATCACACCTCACTTATCACATCACATCTCACACCTCACTTATCACATCGGGCGCGCGTGGGCACCACTGGGCCGCGGCTGCCTTTCGTGTGGCAGGCGCAGTACACAGAGCCTCCTGGTCGAGCTGCGGCGCGCGTGGGCGCCGCTGGGCCGCGGCTGCCTTTCGTGTGGCAGGCGCAGTACACAGAGTATCCTGGTCGAGCTGCGGCGCGCGTGGGCACAAACTAACTGATCACAGCTCCACTTCTCACACCTCACTTATCACATCTCCCATCTCGCTGCCTTTTCGTGTGGCAGGCGCAGTACACAGAGCCTCCTGGTCGAGCTGCGGCGCGCGTGGGCGCCGCTGGGCCGTGGCTGCCTTTCGTGTGGCAGGCGCAGTACACAGAGCCTGCTGGTCGAGCTGCGGCGCGCGTGGGAGCCGCTGGGCCGCGGCTGCCTTTCGTGTGGCAGGCGCAGTACACAGAGCCTCCTGGTCGAGCTGCGGCGCGTGTGGGCGCTGCTGGGCCGCGGTTGCCTTTCGTGTGGCAGGCGGAGTAGACAGAGCCTCCTGGTCGAGCTGCGGCGCGCGTGGGCGCCGCTGGGCCGCGGCTGCCTTTCGTGTGGCAGGCGCAGTACACAGAGCCTCCTGGTCGAGCTGCGGCGCGTGTGGGCGCCGCTGGGCCGCGGCTGCCTTTCGTGTGGCAGGCGCAGTACACATGCCTCACTTATCACATCACAACTCATCACAGCTCCACTTCTCACACCTCACTTCCCACACACTAACTCATCACAGCTCCACTTCTCACACCTCACTTATCACATCACATCTCACACCTCACTTATCACATCACAACTCATCACAGCTCCACTTCTCACACCTGACTTCTCACACACTCACTCATCACAGCTCCACTTCTCACACCTCACTTCTCACACCTCACCTTTCACATCACAACCCATCACAGCTCCACTTCTCACACCATCTTTCACACACCCTCTTTGACACACCATCTTTTACACACCATCTTTCACATACACAACTTTGTCACCCACCATCTTTGACACACCATCTTTCACACACCACTGGGTCACACACAATCTTTCGCACACAACTTTGTCACACACCATCTTTCACACACCATCTTTCACACACAGCTTTGTCACACACCATCTTTCGCACACCATCTTTCACACACATCATCTTTCACACGCAACTTTGTCACACACCATTTTTCCTCCACCTCCTCCTTTGTCTTTCCTTCCTTCCCCGTCCCGCTACAACAGTTGACTTGTGGGGTTTTCCGGTCCTTTTATTATTAATATATTAATATGTGATATGGCACATATAATGATTTTAATGGTGATCTGTTTCATGATTTGTTGATGTCATTCTGTCAGTTCAAAGGGGTCTGGCCTCAAACACACAGGTACTTTGAAACGAAAAAATGGAACGTGTTTGATCGGACACAGCAAGTTAGTGTGATTCAGCTGGTTTGAGCATTCATAGCCATTCAGTTTGATGATTTGTTAATGGATCGTTTTAACGGAACATCTACAAACTTATGGTTTTTACATCTTTTTACCAGCAAATGTAGGGGCTTACTGCAAAAACATCCCCTGCGATCCTAGGATTTCACATTGGATCCAACCGACAGGCTTCGTGGTTGGCAGCTACATCTATCTCATCCCCGCTAACTCGGGCCAACAAGATGCTCGGCGTGGAGTTGCTACGCTGCTACGCCACGAAAAATGGCGAAAAAAATCATGGCAAATGAATTGTAAATCATCTACAAATGGATTATTCTCTCTGGCAAAGTCTTAAATTACCAGAGGGTAACGCAAAAAAATCTGTAGAAGGATGAGGGTTGTGATTGTAACATCAATTCTGCAGTTGATATTGATTGTATGATATTGTATGATATTGTATGATATTGTATGATATTGTATGATATTGTATGATATTGTATGTAGGTCTTACAAATCAGCCGGTACCGGAGTCATTAGTCCATCGTCGTAGCAAGGTCTACAGAATCACTGAGTCGACCTTCACGTATCC
>CAMXCT020006522.1:204519-242019 GCA_947184155.2 Cladocopium goreaui
GCATGTATGCATGCATGCATGCATGCATGTATGTATGTATGTATGTATGTATGTATATATGTATATATGTATATATGTATGTATATATATATATGTATGTATGTATGTATGTATGTATGTATGTATGTATGTATGTATGTATATATATCAATATGTATATATATATATGTGAATATGTATACATACATATATATATATATACATATGTATATACATATGTATATATATATATATATAGTCGAGTCGCTTCGCAACGAGAACCGCCGCACCCAGGGAATTGACGGAGAGGAAAGAAGCGGGCCTACTTGGCCTAACCAAAAGCAGACTGAGGTCAAACTTGGCCGTCCTTGGCCTTAAGTTGGGCCGAACAGGAGCCAGCCCATCTGGGGTCCAACATGGCACAACTTGGGCACGTTTGGACGCAAGTTCCACTTAGCATGCGCAAGTTGGTCCTGTGTGGGGACATCTGGCGCCGAAGTTGGGCCCAAGAAAAGCCAAATGTGGGCAACGTGGCCTCGTACGAACACCATCAAAGCCAGAAAACGTTGGAAATGCCCAACTGGGCCCAGCTGGCCCAAACTTGGGCCCAAGTTGCGCTGAGCCCAAGTGGTCATGTTGGGCTGGAGTTGGGCCCGAGCGGTCCAAATCGATTCCAAATTGAAGGCATATATACTTCACCATGGTCATCTTCCAGAATCTGGTGGAACCTGAGAGATTCGTTCATGAGCAATCTGCAACACCATTTGCTTCCATTTTATGTATATATACAATTATGTACATACAAACATAATATATATATACATAGATTTCCATTTATCCTTTCCATTTTGCTGGTTAAATATATGGGTTTGTTTGAAAATATGCCCGAAATTTTCATGGTTCATCATCATTTTTCGTAAGCAAATTGCAAGCAAAAATAGGCACCCCCCATTCTCAGACACCCATGTTCGCTAGGGATTTATTTTTTCCTGATCCGTGAGGCTATTGGTTCCTTCCATGGTGGCTTCCATGATGGTGCCTCTGGCAGGGATGGGACCCGAGCATGCGCAAACCCATGAGGATGGCCCAGGGCCTAAAAGAGCTCTTGGAACGGTTATATTCCCCAGTTTTTGTTCATAAATGGTTTCCTGTTTATTCAAACACATTGATATATAATTGGTTTCAGTGACTTCAATGTAATCCGCAGCAAACATGAGGATTCAACATGAACAGGTTGTACAGGGCTCTCACAGGGCTCATAGATTCTGATAGATGTTGAATCTTTGGGTTACGCCGGTGGGATTGACCCAAGAACTTGGTGGGATTGATGGGTGATTGGAAACTTGACATGTTTAATCCATTTGTTTGGTTTTTACATCAGTTTGCTTTCATGAAGCAATCTGAAACCAGGTACATATGGATACTTGGTGCCTCATTTTGAAACTTGGTGGCAGCCGAACCTGGTTGGTAAAGCGTATATTGAGCAGTTCTTATGTATGCATTTAGGGGTATATACAACATGCGAGTTCATATTTCGATACAAATCTATACACTGTTTGCATTTGTTCTGCATATGTACACGCGTTCACTTCATAGATACAGATAAGATAAGAAAAACTAACACGTGTATACACGTATATACACGTATATACACGTATATACACGTATATATATATATATACATATATACACATATATATATATATATGTATGGCATGGCATTTAGATATGACGTAAGATCCGACTAAATTAGACCAGATTGAAAGATAGAAAACTAGATGGATAGCTACCAGCCTGCTAAGGTATGCAAGGTATGTGGTAGGTGGCACCCGCTCCTGCGTATGGGTTTGGGGTGGGTGGGTCGGGTGAGTGGGGTGGGTGGGGTGATCTTAACGTTCCTGCACTGCGATGCTATGCTGTGCTGATGCTAGTTGGGTAGGTAGGTTGGCAGGAAGATCAATCGAAAGATACGTAGCCACTAGCTAGCGTAGGTAGGTAGGTAGGTAGGTAGGTAGGTAGATAGGCAGATAGATGGATAGATGGATAGCTAGATATACTAGATAGATAAGATCAGATAAGATAAGATTAAAGATACGATACAATAAGACTATAGAAGATAAGAAAAGAAACGATAAGAAAGATAAGAAAAGCAATAACAGAGAAGAGAATAGATAGACAGATAGAACGACAAGAATGCTGACGGAGAACGGTTGTGCAAAGTGATGTTTATCAATTGCCATTTTGAATGGATCAGATTCTACGGTTTTATACCCCAATAACGAGGATATGCCAGAACCTCCTATACCATGTTTGTTTCATGAACAACAATTTGACAGATTTTTTTTATATTCACCAAATGGCTGAAACATGAATTTGTTTGACCGTAGGATACCCCAAAATTTGATGGTTGATCATCAATTTCCCATTAAAAGATGGCCGTTAATGAGTTACTTTGTTATTTTACATGGGAGTTTCTCAGGGGCGGTGAGTCTCGGAGTGTTTGACCCAGGACTCCAGTTTTGGATCAAGCGGCAAAGTGGTGCGCTTTGATCTGGTCTCTTGGTGAGAGTTGCCAAGACCCAAAATGACATGGTACTGTGGATGGAAGAAATCCTGCACCACCTTGGATGGTTGAAACTGTAAATCAATATAAATCATGGGATGATAAACCACCTCTCAACTGGTGCCTTTTTTTTCCCTCTATCAACAGTACGTCTCAACATTTGAGGGGAAACCCTGCCTAAAGAATCCTAACAAATCCTAACAACATATTTATGTCCTCGCATTTCTGCATGTCAAACAGAGCCACTTTGGAGCTACCGGTTTTCGGACACCACTAGCTGCCGGGCATCAGCTAAGGCTACATTCAGCACCTTCGAAGTTCTAGACGTGACTGACAGTGGCATGTACATAGCCGCTGAGCGTGACAACCAACAGTGAGAGGGATATTAGGCACATCAAACTTGGGCAAAATTGTCGATCTGGCAAAACACAAGATAGTGGTCAATTCTGGAATGCACATCGTAATAGTTTAATAGGTTTGGCTGCTTCATCAAGCAACACTTTTGTAGAGTTTTAAAACAATTTCAGCCACAGACGAGAACGTTCTCTGTTTTTTTTGCAAAGGTTGATCCAGCCACTTTCCCAACGTGTTTCACTCAGGCCCAGATGAAGTATGCCAACGAACTTTTAAGAGGTATGGAATAATATGGAATAAGGAGTGGTCTCCAAAGGATCGAAGAGTAAATCACCATCAACAAAATATTATGAATTTTATGAATCACTTTTCGATGCCTTTTTTGTAACCCCTTATGGCATGGCACGCGTTCATCGTTTTCTTCGTCGGGCTTTGGTGCGAAACTTTCAGCATTCTGAGGATCGGCGCAAATTCATTGACGGCTTCACGGATTTTGAGCATGGCCACTTGCCAGCAGTATCCTGGAACCAAATGCTTCCAGCCTGAGTGGGTGATACATTCCCAATGAACCACTAACCAATATTAACCAATCCAAATATTAATAGTGTGGATGAACAAAGGGATCCAATAACGATTGGCAAACAATTAGTATCGCCAGCGATGTCACAACGCTGACGGTTTGGGCCTGCCTACCGGCCTTCATTGATGATGAAGCGTTACGAAGGGGATGAACTGCTGCTTGATGGTCAGAAACTGGGATATTGTATCGATGTTTGATAAATCATGGCGTCTCTATTAGTAAGCAACCCCAAGCTGGATAATAATAACTAATCTGTATCAACTGTGAGAACTTGCAAGACTGTACTTGTTTAATGAACTGAACATCGGACTTATGAACCAATAAGCTTCGGTGGTATCCCCAACAGCCGCAATGTTTTATTTTTACAAATATTTCTGAAGTGTGCTACGAAGCCAAGCGCTGGAAACACCTCAGCCTGCTCCAAAGCCTCCCAGACCTTCTCCGGAACCTTCTCCAGAACCCTGCTGAAGCTGACTTGGCCTTTCACCAATTCAAGGCTTCCTGGAACCTTCTCCGGAACCTCCTCCGCAACCCTGTTGAACCTGACCTGCCTCGCACCAAAGTCTCCCAGACCTTCTCCGGAACCTTCTCCGGAACCCTGTTGAACTTGACCTGCCTCTGCACAGCTGCACAAAGCCTCCCGGAACCTTCTCCGGAACCTTCTCCAGAACCCTGCTGAAGCTGACTTGGCCTTGCACCAAGGCTTCCTGGAACCTTCTCCGGAACCTCCTCCGCAACCCTGTTGAACCTGACCTGCCTCGCACCAAAGTCTCCCAGACCTTCTCCGGAACCTTCTCCGGAACCCTGTTGGACCTGACCTGGCTCTGCACCAAAGCTTCCCAGACCTTCTCCAGAACCTTCTCCGAAACCCTGCTGAACCTGACTTGGCTCTGCACCAAAGCCTCCCAGGCCTTCTCAAAAACCTTCTACAGAACCCGTTGAACCTGACTTGGATTTGGCCTGGAACCTTCTCCGGGAACCTTCTCCGGAACCCTGTTGAACCTGACCTGGCTCTGCACCAAAGCCTCCCAGCTTCTCCGGAACCTGCTCCGGAACCTTCTCCGGAACCCTGTTGAACCTGACCTGTCTCTGCACCAAAGACCTTCTACGGAACCTTCGGAACCTTCTCCGGAACCTCGTTGAACCTGACCCGGCGCCTGCACCAATGCACACCGGAGCTATTCTGGGCTGAAGACCCCATTAGCTTACGCTGTTGGGGAACAAAAATGAGTAGGGCCGCCTCTTTTGGAAACTTCACCAGTTAAGTGTTAGCCTGCCTAACATCAAATGACCAGACTCAATGGGATGCCAGGCTTCCTGGTGCCGATGGGCACGGATTCAAGGTACTAACCTTAGCTGAGGGTCGCTGCCTGATGGAACCGGAGGATTTCAGCAAACCAAAGATTGCAAGGCAACGAGGCACTACAAATTGGTGGATCTTTCTTAGGTGACATGAGTTTTGGCGTTGGATAATAAGATACTTGCTTTGGCTGGGTTTCATTACAGCTACCCAATGTAGTGAGGCCTTTCAATGTGTATGATATGTGTCGTAACCATCATGGAAATGAGCATGATAACACTCATCATCATCGTCATCGTCATCGTCATCGTCATCATCGTCATCATCATCATCATCATCATCATCATCACCATCACCATCACCATCACCATCACCATCACCATCATCACAATGGGTCAACAGGATTCCTGGCGACTGGAATTATATGCAAAGTGTGTCCAAGCATTGTCAGGCACTCACCACTGAAACATCTGATCCAGATTCACTTGGTTCAGGATCCACGGTTTAGGACAAAATCATCACTAAGACCCCTTCTGGAACTCCTTCGAACCCATGTGGCTGTGGCTAAAATTTACCACCCCAACCGTCCTGAAACTCAAGATCCCCAAACGCCCCAAACCCCAAAGCCTGAACAAAATGGGATAAGTGGGGATGAACCATTGGTTAATCATATCCCCAATGGTTAATCATATCCCTGGTCATAGAAATTCACAGAAGACAGTGGGTCCATGGATACCCTGATGTCTTGAGTTTCCAGGACCTTCGTGCGTTTCTCCTTGAAGGATTTCACGATAGCCCTGTGGCTGCAGAAACCGTGGTAGGTATGTGGTGCTTTGAAAAATGGTGATATAATGGAGATCCAATGGGGGTATGATGGATATTGTATTTATATATATATTATATACATATATATATATATTATATACATATATATATATATTATGATATAAGTATAAATTATATAACTAACAATGCGAAACTGGGTGTGTCTGAAAAGGGGGTGAATCTACTCCCCAAATGGCAATTTTTTCGGAGGAACATGATGATCAACGGACGGATAGAATCAGGTACCCAATTTTCAGATGCGCTCTGGTAAAATAACATGAATTATTTTGAGCCAAAAATGGAGATATCATTGGGATTTAACCAACCACTTTTTTTGCCATGGTCAAAACTGGGGTAAATTGCCCATATTGTGAGATCGTCACCAATTCTTTGAACTTTATGCACCCATTACATGGATTCGAAGTGCGGAATAGATTACCATAGCATGTTTTGGCCATGGCACATATGGATTATACCCTCGGGCAATTTGCTACATGCCTAGCTGGAAAATCCCGACTTAATGGGAAAATCAATGGCGGAACCATCGAGCTTAAAAGGTGGTTTCCAGCAAACCAGGTTAATTTGGAGGAGGTGAGTGTATCTATTGAAACCAATATGAGATGATGACCCCAACTGATTCCCCACCTGCCAGGTGAGGGTTGTTAGATTTTATGTCAGTTGCCTGGTCCTCCTCCTCCTCCTCTCCTCTCCTCCTCCTCTCGTTGTCCTCCTCCTCTCGTTGTCCTCCTCCTCTCGTTGTCCTCCTCGTCCTCCTGCTCAACTGCGACTCGCGATCCACAGTGTTCGCTGCCGGACCTCAACCACGACCATCCACGCCCAGTGTTCCCTGCCGGACCTCAACCACGGCCATCCATGCCCAGTGTTCCCTGCCGGACCTCAACCACGACCATCCACGCCCAGTGTTCCCTGCCGGACCTCAACCACGACCATCCACGCCCAGTGTTCCCTGCCGGACCTCAACCACGACCATGCACGCCCAGTGTTCCCTGCCGGACCTCAACCACGACCATCCACGCCCAGTGTTCCCTGCCGGACCTCAACCACGACCATCCACGTCCAGTGTTCCCTGCCGGACCTCAACCACGACCATCCACGCCCAGTGTTCCCTGCCGGACCTCAACCGCGAGTATCCACGCCAAAAGATATGCCACATAGAGTATCATAGAGTGCCAGAAGATATGCCAGATAGAATGTTAGAAGATATGCCAGATAGAATGCCAGAAGGTATGCCAGATAGAATGCCAGATAGAATGTCAGCTAGAATGCCAGAAGATATACCAGATAAAGTGCCAGAATGTTTGCCAGATAGAATGCCAGCAGATTTGCCAGATAATATGCCAGAAGATATGCTAGATAGAATGCCAGATGGAATGCCAGAAGATTTGCCAGATAATATGCCAGATCGAATGCCAGATGGAATGCCAGAAGATATGCCAGAGCATATGCCAGAAGATATGCCAGAAGATATGCCAGGACATCTGCCAGGAGATATGCCAGAACATCTGCCAGAAGATATGCCAGCTAGAATGCCAGAAGATATGCCAGATAGAATGCCAGATCGAATGCCAGAAAATATGTCAGATAGAATGCCAGAAGATTTGCCAGTAACAAAATGTATAAATGTCATGGTGGGGATCACACGAAGTAAAGTATTTTTTTTCATATTTTTGGGGTGGGCTGAAGCATTCAAGTAAAATCAAGTAAAGGTTGTTCTTTTCGTGTTGGACGCAGCATTCCCACTGCAAGGGACTTTCTAATAATGACAAATGATCAATTTTTAGCTCATGGCGGGCCACAGAGCTCAGATACAGATTCTTTATCAGCTGCGATCAGTGATGCAGAATACCAGGGAGAATCAGTCCATGGGCACGATACGTTTCGTGGGCAGATAAAGACTCCGACATGACCAAACTGACTGAGTTTGATGAGCTGCAGCAGTGAAAAACTTGGAGCCTGGAATCACCCATGGTATATCTTATTATACTGGAGTCTGATCATTCAGGATTCTGCAAGTTTCTGGCTGATTTTATGAAAACAAAATTACGTACTCTGCAGGATTCTAGAAAGTTTGGAATGTTTCAAACCCTTGACCAAACTGCACTGTTCAGTATAGATGAGCCACTTGTCGTCATAAGCACAGTATGCGCATTCATTGCTTCCCCAAAGACCCATATTTTCATGTCAAGATCGTGCTAGCTGCTAGATAGTGAATGATTTTGTACTTGCTGAATGCAATTCACTGTGTCCCAAAGTTCTCGTCCAGATGGTGCCCCAAGTCAAATCATCAGCGTGGCAATGGAAAATCTTCACAGATGATTCTCCCTTCAAGATGCAATTTATAGATATTATAGTGGATTTTTAATCGCCACGTTTGATGACCGGAGGGTCACTACAACATACTACAACTATTGATGGAACCAAAGTACCGAGGAATCGTCACACCATGTTACACTTGATAGAATGGGCCTGCAAAACAGAAGTGTTCCGCTGAAAGAAATACGTAGTTTTTCACTGTTTTCCTTTGAAAGACGTCCAGCCTTCCTTTCAAGATATCAATTTTTCCTCAAGTAGATTAGCATCCCTTTCAAAGGGGAATATTCCTGCATGCATAATATGCAGTATGTTTTTAATGTACAACGTTCCTGTATGTTCCTGTCAAAAAAGTGCATTTGCAAAAGATCGGTTTTCCGTCAAAAGAAGAGTATTTGCTTACAAACTACAATATTCCCGTAACATTACTGTCAAGAAGCAGTATTCCTGCAACATAGACATGACCTTTTGTAAAGGAGCCTTCCCTCACTGATTTCTTCAAAGGGCAAGTGCTCCTAGAAAGGGAACACTTCACTTCTTTGAAGAGAAACCTTTACTTCTTTGAAGGAATACAACTCCCTTTTCAATCACAAAGTTCACTCCGTTTTGAACGGAATGCAGAAAACGATGCGACACATTCTTCGAGGAATACCATATTCTTTCAAAAAGAGTGCTGCATACATCAGAGGCTTTACACTTCACTTCACCTCCTAATCTTGAATCCAAGGGGTCCAACAAGTTTTTCTGCAAATCTGGCATCTTGAACTTAGAAATTTTGCAATCAATGTGCAATTCATAGTATTTTCCCCAAGCTCTTAGATAAGGGTCACTCGATTTTACGTCAGTTGCCTCCGCTCAATACGGGTGAACATCGACGGAACCACGATATCGATGTCACCAGAAACGATGTTTAACAAAGGAAACCTCCAATAACCTTATGATAAATGGTTTTATCATATAATGTGACCATTAATTTGGATCATTTATAAACTTCATAAAATGAAAATACACCGAGATTTATCAGAAATTTGGATCTTTCATTTTCCCATCCAGTTTGGTTAAATAGCCGAGATGCTTGGGTGACTCGAAATATCCTCGATGGGTTGGTCCAACAAAAGTTGTACAGCAAAATTCATGGGAGGGATGATTTTTGAATCCATGTGGGGAATACCAAGTATGTATACGTATGTACTGTACTCCATCTTCAGACAAACCCTTGTGGTTCATTGAAATCCATGTTTGGGAAGACCATTATATATATATAATTATATACATATATATATGAAGCATCTCCACAAAAAGGTCCCCCTTGAATTTTGGACATCCAAAAAGTGCCGCTATCAGGCCGGGGTGAGCGCCGTAGATTTGAGCTCCGTGAGCAGTTCGGGCACCTTTAAAGCAGGTGTCTGGGCAGCGTTGGGAAAATTTTGGAAAGATGAGGTTACAGTTTCCTGAAATGGAAATCTTGAAACACGCTGAAGACTACCATTGCTGTCTGAGAATTTCCTCTTGAGCCATTCCCATGCGAATCCAATATTTGGAATAAGTAAGAAGGAGAATTGAAATCAACAACGGAATGGGCAATGGCGATGTGAACTTGGCTACTGGATAGACACTCGGGCTGGAAAACTGTTCATATTAGATTATTAGATGATCTTGTTAAACATTTTCCGGGGTGCCCGCCTTTTGGTTTCTCCCCAGTTTGTGTGTGTAATTCTGAATATACATATATATATGTATCATGTATGTCTATATACATGTAAATATTTGTATATCACACTATCACACACACACATATATATATAGTATACCTCACATTTGTCACGTGCGTCAATATATAATATACACATATGTGCATATATAAACATAAAATTATAGGATGTATATGTATAAATATATACATATATTTGTAAATATTTGTATATCAAATATTTATATAGTGTGACATCCGTCAATACATATGGATATATATATATATACATATATACATATATACATATGTACATATGTATATATGTATATATATATACATATGTATATATATGTATATATATATATACATATGTATATATATACACATACATATACATATACATATACATATACCTATACCTATACCTATATATATATATATGTACAATACATGTATGCAACCGGGATACATGCTTACCTGCAGAGAGAATTAATGTAGCAGGCCGTTGATCCGCATGTGCGAACAGGTAACTTTGACCATGCCCAAGGTTGCATGTCTTGGATCAATCAACTAGTATTCTCATTTAAGTATATATACTATCATTTGATTTAGTATCATTTGTTTTGATATTTCAATATTTCATATAGTTCAATTTCAAAAGTCTAATCTTCCACCATTTCTACATACAGAAAATCAGTAAATCACACCCCAGAAATCAGCTGTAGGGATCTTCGTTGCAAGGTGTAGTCCGTGTGCGTTATGGCTACCTTGCCCCTCGGCGTGAGCTGATGTACCCGGTGCGGAGGTGGCAAGGTGGCTATTTGAAGACAGGGAGACCCACAGAATTTCGGTCGGGATCTGCGGTGGGTCTACAACTGGATGGGGCCCTCCAGTTATTTTTGTTTGTTTATAATCCCATCTAAATATAGTTGTAAGTATCATACACTATTGTTATTGTAGTTATAAACCAACTTGGCTAACTATGTGGCCCCATCCTGTAACTGGATCTTGAATTTTCGGGACCATGCCAGATGCCAGAGCATGCCAGGCTATGGGCCGGATCCGTATGGGTAAAGGTGTACCTCAAATCTGCAGAACTTGAGGGGAACCCAGTCGTTTAACCTCCGTATTTGATGAAATTCTATCCATAATCTTAATTTAATAGATTATCATAGATATGGATAGATTATGGATATTAATGATGTTAATATCAATTGGGACATCATTTAATATCTCACTGTCCCAGATCTCAATCAGTTACAGCCAGTTACATGCGTCTGAGTTCAACGACGATGGCAGCGTGATCAAAGTGCACCTCAAGACTTTGAATATCGAGAGGTGCCCCGTAGTTTTCCGATCTGAAAGGGTCGAAGATCGGAGGGAGACTTTGAAAAACTTTGATTTACGGCTGGGTGAATACATGATGCTATCTAAGAAATACATAGAACTACTCAGAGTATTATAATACCGTATAATGTAATATAACCATATAGGTATACAATGTTATGGATTCTTCCTTTTACAGCCAGAATTGTTAGTAATCCAATGTTTCATAAACATGATGCCGTTTCAGGTTAGAATTGACCTCATTGGCCGACAAATGATTCGTATCCTCGGGTGGAAAATCAAAGATGGTGTGCTAGAAAATCACAGATTTAGTTTGATGTTTTTTTTTTCCCCAGCTAGAAACCTTTATTTGTAGGATTTTGCAGGGAAATTCCCATTGCTATGTTTGATTACGGAAAGTATCCAGATGGAGAACAAAATAGGCCGAGACACCATCGTTGACCATGGAGCATCTGACATCTTTCACGTCTGCGACAGGTTGGTTGTGACAACTGCCTCTGTGTGGTGGGGCGGTATGGATTCCACTGGAACCTTGTGGGCTTTGACCGACGACAACGGTCACTTGGGAACACGCTGCTGGGGAAATCATCTGATGAAATCGGGATCCGGTTTGATGTACCCTCTGGTTATTTAACATAGCCATGGAAAATCACCATTTTCAATAGGTAAATCATCTATAAATGGGCCGTTTTCCATGGCCATGTTAAATAACCATGGTATTTCCCGTAGGTTCTATGTTGAATTACGACAGGGTGCAGATGCCATGCAGATCCCTTCTTGGTTTCAGCGGTGTCAAAAATGATTCTCGGAAGCGCTTCAGTTTGGCCCGTCAATCACGAAGTTTGCAATCTCATTCGAAAGCTTCTTGGCCTCCAAGCAGAGGTGGACCATTTCAATGGGTCAGCCCAGAAAGAAAGTTCTCCATTTTGCCGCTCAACTTCTTTCTTTCTGGTAAGGTCAGCAAGACTTCTATTCGCTCTGCCAGGACCCGTTGACATTCCAATCCCAAACAACTGCAGCGAAGGTACAGAGCTATTGTAGGTACCCACTCTCTGTGATGGACAATCTTTGCATAAAGACATACGTGACATAAGTGACATCAGTGTCTGCTGATGGCTCCGGAAATGGAGGACTTTCGGAACATTTTGCTTTCGGCCAAGAATTTTTGCCCCATGGTCCATGTATGGCGTTATACCCATTCAATCCATCGAGATTGATCATGATTTTTTCATGACTGATTCCGTTTGGATTCCGGGTGACCATAAACCAGATAACCATCATTAATCAAGTTAGTTATGTATAATATCTATTAATATCTGTATATTCACAGAATATTCTTATGATATCCCCTATATTTTTTGCTTCAGTGAAATCTCGCGGTCCAAGCTTCCTACGATCTGGTGCCAACTCTGCCAGGATACAGTGCAACTTGGCAACCATTTTCATTGGAAAACACTTGTGATAAACTACCAAACAAAAATAAACGTTTGATTTTAGATTATCCTTACTTTTGGACAAAACCACATCAACAAAAGCTTCATGTTGGATTCTTGTATCACTTGTGATGAAATCTCATGGAGTTTGACTTTTGAAGCACCCAAATACCGCCGCATTCTTTCTCTTTGAAATTGAATCAAACCAGACAACAAGAACAATCTGCATTCATGCGGGTTGGAGACACTAGTTCCACTGCTTTCCTCACCCTTATTGATAACATCTCGCTAGGTGCAAACGGTTCTTGCGTATAGAGGGTACAACATGGTACAACCCTCAACTCAAAAGCTGAACGGATCCGTATGATTCGGATATCAAGAGCAGAATGCCGTTTGGTATCACTGAGGCCGTTCGTGAATATTCAGATCAACTGCAGCGCAACCGCGGTGGGCAGGGTTGGGACTGGGACACAACTGCCACAATCAGCCACAATCAGCTGTATGTCATGGCATCCCCTTGATATACCATGACAGTGAGATATCTCCAGCACTACCATCGGGACATCATTTTGCTGGGTAGTTTCTCGCGAACACCGCCATACAATCCCCGCCGTGGTAATATCCCAAGGATATTTGTTGAAGCTCATAACCAAAACCTTAAAACCACCAAGATAACTGGCTTAGTATATGTTCAGATCCAATTTGGTAAATTTGGTTGCACTCCCCAATAACCACTGAGAAGTCACTGAATTTTGGTACCGTTGGTCACCGTAGTCCCAGGAGAAACTCACGGCACCCACTGGCAACATCGACTGGATGATGCAGTACATTTGGGTCGTGCCCCGGAAAATTCCTGGCCAGGAAAATGGGGACACCAAAAGCGATGATGTCTCCATTTCACTCATCAAATTGGGTAAAATATCTTACAGGTTTAAAAACCAAGGCAGGTTTGGAAACAGAGTCGCTATCACAAAAAAGCTGCGAAAGGAATCATGCGACAAAGTCGAAGGCCTCTAGTGCTCCGAATCATGACTCCAGCTATAGTGGTTTTCCAAAAAACATGCGAAATCCTGGATATTGTTTTTGAGATTGGTTGATTTGTCACTGAAGTGTTGGGCAACCTAGGCCTATCTGCTCGTGATTGTTCATTCATTTGCACTTGACACCCTGGATGGTTTGGCCTTGTTTGACCCCTGCAAGCCCATTTGTATGAATCATAGACACCTTATATCGACGTCACCATAGATGGTGGTTCGTAGGGGAAACCACCACAAAGCAGCTCTTGCATTTCAGGTTGGTGGACAACTGTCCACTGTCCACTTCGTTTGACTGGTGGTTTCAAGCATCTTCTCTTCCTCTTCAATGAAGAATGGGATGATGACCCCCAACGACCCATATTTTTTTGGGTGCTGTCCACCAACAAGTATCCTAGGGCACGTGTTAGAATTCGGAACCCCAAACTCCTTGTTTTCATGTTTTCATGTCGTATTTCCCCATGAACTTTACCATAAACTGGGGGCCTATCCCCCACGATTTGCCGTTGCGATGTCCGCATGCCGAGACCCTGACGGACAATATCTATGCCTACCAGTTTCCGACGTCTAGCCACTCGACAAAACTGGGCAGTGAGGTTTTGGGGGGATGGCAAAAATGGGGGTTGAAGCACAACTTGGGTCGTGAAGCCAGGGTATCAATGGACCCGCAGAATTTTTGGTTTCTGTACTTTGGACTTTCTGCTAGGCCTGATTTCGATTCCGTAGATGTACCCTACAGCAGAAATTCCTAACCTCATGTGGTGAGTTGTCCGATTTTCCATGTAGAACTCCCAATTCAATTTAACGAAATCCGACATGAACCTATATCAATACTATATCATCTACCCTTTGGTTATTTAACATAGCCATGGTATAGATGGCCCATAGAAATAGATGGTTTACCTATTAAAAATGGTGGATCTTTCCATGGCAAACTGTTAGTCATAACCAGATGGTATATGACATTTCCATGGCTTTTCCCTATGATTTTAACCGTTCTTTCTTGATCCCTTGGCTGTCGCCATGGCTTTTCCGAGGTTCAAGCAGCTTTCTGCGCATCTCCTTGTCAGATTATGGCCCCTGGGACTCCCGGGACGACTGGGGGACCATTGGACCATTGGACCATTGGACCATGGATTCTGGATCCATTGATGCCATTCATGCCATTGATGCCATCAAGGGATCCAGGATGTGCCAAGATTTCTATAGGTTTCTGTTTTCGATGGTGATGGTGAAATGTAGCATTTTGAAGGTAGATTCCTTTTTTGTACCTCTGGATTGCTTCTGTGTCAAACTTTTAAGACACTGAGGAACCGTGGAAACCTTTTCCACCTCAGGCGGGGCGCTTGACATTGGGGTCTAGGTCAAAATCTAAGACACTTTTGGATTCAAATTTCTCGATTCTTCTCATTTTTGCAATTCAACAATCCAATCCTGACCCGCCTCCGGCCTCCCTTTTGTTAGCGCTACTGCAGCAAAACACAGTTGGAATCAAGGATGCCAGGTCAATACACCGGGTATGGTCAAAACACCATACTTTTGGGATGAAACTGGATGAACATCCATTTACCCACATCTTCCCACATCTTCCCGCAAATCCCAGCTATTTTGATGTTTACCATGGTAACATGGCTGGTAACATGGCTTTGATCCATGCCGCTTCCAACTGCAAGTGGTGCTCCGCCCATGTAGGTGTGACGTTGCAAACTACCTACTGGGACTGGAACAATGGCTTTTTTGATTCACTCTATGGACGGGGTGGAAGGGTCTGGACTTGTTTGACAAAGTTGATGAACATTTATATATGACCATTTAATAGACACATGGGTATATCATGGCCAAAATCCATGGTCGCATGGGTCTTAAATTCTGATCCTTACCCATCTGTTTTCGGTAACTGTTCACCTTATCGACCTTGCTGTTTTTGGCGTAGTGGCAAGCTGACATATCCCTCGCAGATGACAAAAAGGTTGATTGTTATTCTTCATGTCTGGATGCTTTGTCACTTGAACATCTAAATCTAAATATTTCACAGGTGAACAGCACTAGCTGATTTATATTGATTTATCAAGTTCGACTAGTGTTGTTTCGGGTGGATAGTAGGCTTGATGATTGGTATTTTACCAAGTATTGCAAAGAATTTCGAAATTCACAACAGATTTTCGTAGCTGAGAAATTTCTTCAGAATAAAGAGCCGTCAACGCGGTAGTTTTGGCCTTTTGGCCTCTTTGATGATCCGAGGAGTACTGACACAAAAGAGACATGACATCTAAACCTGGGGAAACTTCAATTCAATCTTTCCCCCTAAATCGGATAATCTAATAAATCTAATACCGATCTAGAAATTGATCTTTCGCAAGGTATCTAAGATTGGCCATGAGATATGAATGAAGCACCCACAAGAGGTAGAAATTGGGAATTGTGAAAGAAACTATCGGCGTTAGCAATCACAGAAATGGCCGAAACCCTGGATTTGGAGATTAAACATGATCAAACTTGGCGAGCCAACATCGCCAACATCACCCCTTGGCTATGTTGATCCATGTTGGCTCAGCCAATCTCAGCCAACCAGGGTGAGGAGGGCAGTCCAGATCTGCGGTCCGCAGGATATTTGCTGCCCTCGAGTGGTTCAGAGATCTTGCGTTATGACTTGGCCCTTTGGCAGAGAGGAATTGAGCGGATCTGAAGACATTACCAACATGACATAACATGACAACATCAACGTAGAGGATCTTTATACATGTTTTGATGTGTTTTATATTCTAAAATGAAGGAAAAAAATGGAAAAGAGATGAAAAGAGGGTTTCCTGCAGTGACTGAATGCGTATTGGGAGATTTGTTGTTTGCTTTCATGGTGTCGCCGATGATGATTCTCAGCATGAAGAGGCATGTATAATATCCATTCTTGCTAGCAAGGCCGTTTCTGTGGTTTATGAAAAGTTCCCAATGTTTGGATGTGTCCATTTCCGTACTAGTAGGTGAAATTCTCCCAGATTTTTAGCTTCATTAATCTGCTGTATGGTTGCAACGAATCTCATTTTGCTCAAGTTTTTGTTCAGACATTGTATTCTCACTGCATTCCGTATTTGACTGTTGTTTCCCAGGGCCCTTGCAAGGATTGTAGATAGCGATGGCCTTTGATTTTACAACCTCCACACATGGGCTTTGCCGCTTTGCATAGGTTTGCAAGAATTACAGTTTGATGATGTTTGATGCACATCCCAGTTCTGGTTCCCCAAAACTACATCCTGTCTGGTTGGTTTAGGCTTCCTACATCAGATTCACCGAATCTGGCCATCCATGGGTTTTTGAAGCCCATAGATTTGACCATGAACCACTTATATAAATCAACTGTGTCGTCCCTAAAAATGCTGCTTGGTAGGGATTCCCCCCTTGATAGGGATTCCGATCCCCAACATACTAGTAGAATCTCCCAAAATATGGATCAAATGGGTATGTATCAATACCTGTTAATACCATTTTTAATGGGATATTCACATCCATTTTAACCCAGCTATTTTGATGTGAACTACAGGGGTTTTCCAGGTTTTGACACACCAAATTTCTCCAAAAGGCGAATTTTCAGAATGTTGTGGCCTTGGATCTCGCAAGCGTCCGCCCCTCTGAGGGTTTGTTTTTCTCTGAAGTTTTGGGGGCACAAAAAAATGTATGGCTATGGAAGATATGGGGATATATGGGGTATGGATAAGAGATAATATATATATATAGATATACAATTATATATATATAGATACGTATATAATTGCTGTATATTGGTGTGAAAACGAATTTAGTTTGAGAACATTTGCATTTGAGTTGTGAAACATTGGCTGGCGAGACTTGGTGTGTGGATGTGTCGGCTCTGAAATTTGCATTTTTCTGGATCTTCAAGGATTGCAGGGTTTCTATTCTAGCGATGTTCCTCCCAAAAGCCACGTGCCAACCAAAGCCGTATAAACAAAGAGTATGGCTCGACAATTATTCCCCACCATTATAATCACCAATTGTCTGGCTCTATGGGGCATTCTTCAGCCTTATTTGATTGGTGTTTCAAACATTTGCAATTTTACATTCCAAAGATGAGATGAGACTCCTCAATAATTCATGATCTGGTTCCCAACCACTTTGGTATGACGACGCAGTATGGTTATCCAAATCATTTATGTTTATCCAAATTGTGATTATAAATATACATCTATCTATTTAATTCTATTTATATAAATGATTGGTGATGATTAGATGATATATTTACACACATTTTACTTCATAGTCACCATTAGATGACTATTTGCATCTATTTACATTTTGGAAAGCCAATTTTTCAAAGCTACCATTTTGGGATGGTTCATACAACCCATTTACAATGATTTGAGGAGAATTTATCGTGTCCCAATGCAGTGACGTTGTCGCCAGCGCTCGCCAGTCCGGAAGCACTCCTGGACGCTGCCAATATTTTTCGGGACAGGGCAGCTGTTTGGCATGGAATGGGATTCCCTTACAGTAGGGGATTTCAATGGATTTCACCACTACCAGAGCAACCATATTACCCTCTGGTATCCTCTGGTAAACATACAAAAAGCTATTGAAAATGGCCCAGTCGAAATAGTTGATTTACCCATTTAAAATGGTGATTTTCCATAGTTATGTTAGTTTACCAGAGGGCACTGGGTAAATTATGTATAACGACCTCACTATTCTCCCTCACTGGAATAGTGGTTAACAAGGGTTATCATCCCAATATAGCCAAGCTTTTCAGGTTCGTGAAATATTACAATTTGCCCAGATATTACAAATTGGGATATAGCTGGACTAGTTATGACTAAGACCAAGATTTAACCAACATTGTGATATTTGAATATATTTGAATATATTTGAATATATTTGAATATATTTGAATATATTTGAATATATTTGAATATATTTGAATATATTTGAATATATTTGAATATATTTGAATATATTTGAATATGGGTATGGAATTGTGGATCTTCTGTACAGATATTAAATGTTGTTAATTGGGGTACCCTCCGGTAGTCAAGCATGGCTAGCTGGAAGTCCCCTCCAAATGGTAATTTAAATGGAAAAACAATGAAACTAAAGGTTCAAATTTTGGAACATGGCTTGTTGTCCCATATATTGGGGTATGGCCATCAATCCCTTAAAACTCCTAGATTGGATAGTTGCCCTGTCCAAGAGCAAATACCAGAGTTTAGGTGCATTCCGTGTAATGGGGAAAGTCGCCCCGCACTGCGTTTAGGTACGGGATGGTCCTTTGAAAGCATCAGTTCCATTGTGCTCGGAATCATTTACGATATGGGATGAACGATCATAGCCCATATCCCATTTTTTGACCATGGCACAAATGGTGGATTTTCCGTTGCCATGTTTGATTTCTGGATGGTACATTAACTCTTCAACAGGCAATGGGGATGTATATAGTCAGGATAAGCAATGTAGTATAATGTAGTACAATGTTTTTTTTGGTATATATAGCATAACATATATATATATGTATATAATATATATATATATATATAACATTATATAACCTGAATTCCTAGGTTACATGTCCCCCAAACAAATAGATGATTTCCATGCTGGAAAGACACGTGCTTTGTTCAAAATTGCTGTGGTTCCTCCGGGCATCAACGGTGGCGGAACATGAAACCCCCTTTATGGATGATTTTAACATATACCCTCTGGTTATGACTAACATAGCCATGGAAAATCCCTCATAAATGGAGGTTTCTAGCTGGGAAAAACCACTATAAATGGGCCATTTTCTATGGCTATGTTAGTCATAACCAGATGGTATATTTACCATTAAAACCTCCATTTCTAGGGGATTTTCCAGCCAGTCACCTGGTTTTTTTTACCAGAGGGTTTTTGCCCAAAAAAAGGGATGAAGATCAGCTTGCCATAGGGTCTGTCGATTCTTGGGATGTTTATCGTTCTATGGCTTGGGATGCTTGGGATGTTTGCCATTCCCCAGATATACCGGAGATCTTTGACCCACAAATTCCAGGAGGTTTCAGCGATGGCACCTACAGCTATTTCATCCCATCGAAGCTCGGTTAGCTGCGGTTTACAGCTGGGAAAATCACCGAAGAAAATGGGGGGATTTTCCAGCAACCATGTTTGATGGCTACAGGTCGTGACGTGCACTTTCCCAGCTAGAGGTGTCCAGGTTTGAGCCCGGGGCATTCAGGAGTTGGTTCTTCCCATCGCATGTTTCAGGACTTGGGGTTATCGAAATCTATATGTTGGCCCTTGCATGGCGGTGAATTTGATGAGTGCCTGCAATCGTGTCAGTTTTAATTTCTGAATATTGAGCCCAAAACCGCGGCCAGATTCACGATATGGAATGTCAAAAAAGTAGATGTCATTTCTTTGTTTTTGCAAGGTTCAACTATATTTTTTCAGTATTCATGAGTGGGAGCAGCCAAATTCACAATTTGGAATGTCAAAGGCTAGATAACATTTAGTAGATTTTGCAAGGTTAAACTATTTTTTTCACGAATTCATGAGTGGGAGCAGCCAGATTCACGACTTGGAATGTCAAAAATTAGATGTCATTGCTTTGTTTTTGCAAGGTTCAATATTTTTTTGTTAAAATTCATGTGTGGGAGCGTGAGGAACTAGACACTTCTCCTCTTTCCTTTGAATTTTCGCAGTATTTTTTTTTAATTTGAGGTGCTTTGGGGCGTTGTTGTGTGTTTTCTTGAGGTAAAACACATTTTGGGTTTAAAAGATCGCATCACCATCAATATCGTTTGTTATACCACCAAGTTCTTTTCTGCTTTGGTCTCTTTGGCTTGTTTTCATATCACCGCAGCAAGAATCAATATATTGTCATCCTTGCTCTGAATATTTGTTCAAGGTTCCGGAACCAGATCCTGGAGTCAATGCTTTCTTGAAGTCAAAATCCTTGATGTAGCAAGTAGAGCCCTGCACGTCGGCACTTAAGTCCAAAATTTCTGAAACCAGACTTTAGTAGGTGTCTTGGGAGGGGTGGCTCGGTACTTAGGCTTTAAATCTATTAATCCGGTTCCGGACATAACCAAAGGAATCAAACCCCAAAATATCAGGCGCCATGTTACGACGTTGGGAAGCATTTTTGTAATGAGGTCCTGGATTGGGTTTGGGTGGTCAAGTCTTGGAAAGCGACCTGTATTAGCAATTCGCGAAGTTTTTCACAATCAACTCTTAATTTAGAGGCGCTCCCAAACTTGAACTTTTGATTTGCGGGTCTTGTCTTGATTATTTGCAGGTCATGCCTAAATGTTCAAGAATCAAAAAATCCGATGTAGAACACGGGCGCGTTTCAGGATCCATGTCTTGAGTTCAGGACTTAACTCTTTCAATTTTCAACATCATTGGTAGTCAGGAAAAGGCCATACAGTACTTTCATTTGGGGTATTGTTTGTTGTTTTTTCTGATACATGTCGCTTCTACTTGGATCAGATTGACAAAAATTGAATCAAAAACACCTAAAAAACAGAAAAATAACATTAAAAAATGAAAAAACACAAACACAAAATCGTAATAAAATCGTAATAAAATCGGGAAAAACATGCAAAAAAACACAAAAAAATAACAAGAAAAAACAAGAAATTATTCATCAAAATCTTGATTTTTTTTTTTGATGATGTTTTTCAGGAAAATTCAAACCCAAAAACCATTTGGATCCAGGAATTGACTCCTGAAAGCGCTCTGGATCCAGGAACTGACTCCTGAAAACCCTGTCGATCCAGGAGCTGACTCCTGAAAACCATGTGGATCCAGGAGTCAGCTCCTGGATCCGAAGGGTTTTCAGGAGTCAGCTCCTGGATCCAGAGCGCTTTCAGGAGCCAGCTCCTGGATCCACATGGTTTTCAGGAGTCAGCTCCTGGATCGACAGGGTTTTCAGGAGTCAGTTCCTGGATCCAGAGCGCTTTCAGGAGTCAATTCCTGGATCCAAATGGTTTTTGGGTTTGAATTTTCCTGAAAAACATCATCAAAAAAATGTTTTTTTCAAGATTTTGATGAATAATTTCTTGTTTTTTCTTGTTATTTTTTGTGTTTTTTTGCATGTTTTTCCCGATTTTATTACGATTTTGTGTTTGTGTTTTTTCATTTTTTAATGTTATTTTTCTGTTTTTTAGGTGTTTTTGATTCAATTTTTGTCAATCTGATCCAAGTAGAAGCGACATGTATCAGAAAAAACACCAAACAATACCCCAAATGAAAGTACTGTATGGCCTTTTCCTGACTACCAATGATGTTGAAAATTGAAAGAGTTAAGTCATGAACATCAACAGGGTTTAAGCGCCAAGAGAAGAATGAGAAGAATGAGAAGGTGAAATTAGCGTGAAGCCAAGGTTTTGGTCGGGTTCGGGAATCGGGTTTTAAATTAGATGTGATTTGCTCTTCAAGGCGTCAATTTTGGAAGGTGATGTAATTCAGGAGTGGTGCTTCGCAGGTCAGTTCAGGAGTCAGGTCTTGGATGCGTAATCTTGCAAGGGGTTGTGCTGCGAGGCTAACAGGGTGAGGGCCCACAGTCCACAATCCGGACGCGATGTAAATGGCAACAGTGTTTGTTTCTCATATCTACATTATATAAATAAATAAGTTTGAAAAATAACATGTTTTCACAGAAAAAATAGATAAATAAATCAATAAGTAGTACATATCTAAATATAAATATAAATTCATATATAATTATATATACAATTATATACATACATATTCCTAATTCCAGGCGGTTTTCATAGTTTCTAAGCTTTGCGGGCCAACGAATCAAGGATCACAATTCTTGACTTGGCACTCTTGGCAATATGTCTTTTCCTGGATGCAAGATTTTGTTTCAGAAAACGAGCTTCTTTGGATGTCCAGGCCAATGAAAGACTCCTATTTCTACTGCCACAGGAACCGCGTTTGGGCTCTATTGTTTTTTACCCACCACGTTCTTTGCTGATAAAAGCACGCCTCTTTTTAAGCATGACTTCAAAACATTCAAAAATAAGTCTGTTTCCAAGGGCGCGGACTGCGAAATTTCAAGGAAAATAGCGGCCAGTCAGGTCCACTTCCTGTGCAGATGTTTGCCCGTGCTTACTTTTTCATGGGTGCAATTTCTCGACTGATCAATCTAATTTGTTTGGGGGACCGGAACAATAAAATCATGATTTGGAGATATCTAGGCTCTGTATATACATATTATAAAACTTGACCTTGTCTGGCCGAGTGTCTCCATTTCGAGTTCCTAAGTTCTTCGCGCTGGAATTCAACTTTTTTTGGTTTAGGCAAATTGTCAGGTCCAAAAACCATGAACAATGTAGGGTTCATTGCCTTGTTTGTGTTTATTGCTGCGCTTCTAAGAGTCTCGTTGGTATGGAGGGCTTGTAAATAGACACATGGGAAAGCACGTATTTATGTTCACCTGTCTTGAGTCAAAAAATGGTTTGTTCGACCATTGGAACTACGACATGCTATGTTTTGACGCCTTCAGCATCCTCTGGGAACCTTCGCGCGATACTGGCAAAATGGCTTAGCGCCCTTGGACCAACGGTATCCTAAGAGAGATTTCAAGACTTGAACTCCTGAATCGAGCTTATCAAGCACCCCAACTCCTGAATCAATTGGGTTACCAACCCCAACTCCTGAAACAGTAGGGTGGACAACTAGACACACCCCACAGCTAAAACAGCACGTTACGAGGCTACAGGGTAACATACCCAAGGTATCATCATTTGATGCTGATGATGGCGATGACACCGATGTTTATACTTAGTGACGTTCTTTCGGCAAGAAATCCAATGCCAGTGGCAGATCATGGTGAGAGTAGCTTGTCTTTGGGGAAGTCAACATGACTGACTGGGAGATTTCCGATATATGATAAAAGTGGCATCAAAACATCAACGCCGGGGTTTTCCCGTTGATCTTCCAGGGATCACGGCGATGTGGTAAACCCGACAATAAACATCACGTATTCACGTATTTGTTTGAGACGATATCCATTAAAGGAAACATCAACAACATCAGAGTTGGGTGATCTTTTTTTGGACATCCCAAGCCTAACAATAAAACATCAACAACATCAACAAGCCATGTCTTTTTTGGTGCTCTCCCAGCTTTTTCTTCACTTGACCCAGGCAACACGGGGAGGTCTGCCGAGTGGACTCCAACTTTAGTTGCGCGGCGATCACGGGGAGTTTTGGCCATGGAATCCATGGGGATGTTCCATCGCCATAAAGGTGGACATTTATGGTGATTTTATACCGACGTTGACTGGTCGTTTCTACTAAAAATTAGATGATGATCCCTGATGCTTACATGGTGGACTTCCAGTGATCGACCCCCTTTTCCCAGCCATGGATCATCTTTGATTGCCATAGAAATAGTGGATTTACCCACTATAGTTAATCATAACTATGTTTAATGGGTAAATTAACTAACATAGTTAATCTAACATAAACATAGTTATGTGAGTTTACCAGCGGGTAGTGAATTTTGCTTTGCTATGGCTTGGTATTGGTGAAGTTGGTGAAGCTGGTGAAGTTCCGATGTCGACATGTCACCGACTGCTGACATGCTGACATACCAACCGCAGCTCAGATACTGCCGGGGTGACATCACTCAACCTTCAGTCGTATGATGCTTGGCGCGGTTGGTTTGTCTGAAAATGTGGTACCCCCAATTTGACATGTGCAGTATGAGCAGCCTGATGAGCATCATCCCCATTAAAATGGCGAATCGATGGGTGTATACATGGTATAACTACTGTATAAGCGATTTTCAGTGCCCAGAACATCCCACCCCAGAGGTTCCTCCCAGGATGCGCTATGGATGGCCATGAACTGCTTGTAGAACTGGAAAGTCAATGGGGACCTTGGTTTCCCCAAAAGGTTTGGGAAGTTTAAGACTCCCTTGAGACTTTGGCCATTGCTACTCTCATCAAATCCCTTTTTGATAAGAAAAAGGCGTGGGTTGTCCGCACAGGACATCATAAAAAAAACGTGAAGGGCTGGTTCCAGCACAAACACTGCCATGGAGATGAACTAGGCGTTTCTGATAATTAGTGATTCAATGTGATTCATAAATATTGTTGAGGGATGTTTTTGGGGGTGGCTCAACCACCATGGTATTCGATTTCACCAAGATTTATCCAGTGAAATCCCCGTTATGTTGATGGCTTCTTCGCCCAGGACTCTGAACTTGCATACCTGAAGCCTGGCTTTGAGGCCACAGATTTCTAGAGATCTGCCTTTAAAAGTCGGAAAATCCAAGGATTTTTTCCAAATCCTCAGATAAATGTTATAATCATTATAATCATAGTTACATCCTCATTAATGATTTTTGTTATCAATCCAACATTTTTGTGATAATAATCATCGCCAGATCCAGCTGTTACTCAGCTCCACAGCTCCAGACAGCTCCAGTGCAGGTGAATAACTACGCATATCTGGCGCCCTATCAGACGTCGAGCTACTACGCGTCGGGTAAGATGGTGAGGTGCCAACCTGGTGCCACTGTGGCAACCTGCGACCTGATCCACCGTGAGGGAACAGTCACAACAAACTTCTGTTATAGTTCCTATATGGACTCTAAGATTAAAGAAATCATATACAGTATGTCTATATATATATATATGTCTAGTAACTATAGTTACAGTATCTAGAACAGGTATAGCAACAATTAGCAGTTATATTGATAGTTATTGATAGTTATTGTGACTGTAACAGCTATAGCAACTGTCAAACCTATTGATCTTCCCAAATCTGACAGGTTTGACCTGGGCTCTTTCAGCAGCGTTGCTCGGTTCACGATGTGCGGGAGGATTAGGGTATGTCAAGTCATTGGGTAACGATGGACTGATTCTGAGTGCTTTAGTGCGCCAAGAAAAGCAGTGTGTTTTGCAGTGCTGCCGAAACAGAAACTTCCACGCCATTCCCAACCATGAATTCTGTGCTCCCAGCTGAAAAATGCTGGAGAATTTTCCACAGTTCCCCGCAGCTGTTTTTTTGATTGGCCATATATAAAGGGACATCAATTGATCACAAAGGGATACATGATATATGTAATATATGTATTGAAATCCACCAGCAAGTTGTAGTTTTTTTTTCTCCATGGCTGGATTCAAGATATTCAAGTCCAACATATTCGACCGTTTCGACATATGTTAAATCTCACATGTTTGAATGGTGATGTTTATTTTGAGGTATCAATTTTACCCTCTGGTAAATTAACATGGACCCTGAAAATAGCCTAGTTTTAATGGAAACTAATCTTTCAACCCCTATCTGCCAGGGTCTATGTTAATCAGATGCGATCATCGAAAACCCACCACTCGAAAACGTGAAGAAAAGGTCGACATTGTGGACCTGTCCTTGAGCGATAGCAACTTGAAGCAGTTCCAAGCTGCCATCACAGACGGCACCTATGGAGCCTCGGCCCTCTGGGCGATCTGTTTTTATGGGAAAACCTTGGATCAGTAGGTTACTACTATTGGTTATTATTAGGAAAACCTTTATTAAGAATAACCTATCTGGATTGTTATCTTAACCAAAGTAATCTTATTACTATTGGATTGTTATCTTAACCAAAGGTTATTATTATTGGTTATCCTTATGCTTACTATTGCGAGCATTGTTCATTCTTGTTCTCATTACGATTGCTACTGTTGTTGATTATTGTTATTTGCTAAATCTTTTTTTTCTGCTGGTCTTGCCATGAATGGGGATTTTTCATTTAACAAATTTAGCCGTCAGAAAATATATGTTTTATTGGAGGCAAACACTACGACGAAAAGGTGATATCAGTTGATCGACCTAAATCCCGAGATTTTCCCCCAAAAAAAGGGTCATGGAATTATTGGTTGATCTTATTTATTGTTTGGATAAATCACTTAGAATAAGTTTTTTTTCCTAAATCCCGAGATTCTCCTTAAAGTGCTTTGTTTATTAATATTGTTTCTGGTTGGTGTCTAATTTTTGCCCAGATCTGGGGGATTTCATGCAGAGATGTTGAAGAAGTTTGTCAGCTGAGCAGAACAAGGCTGCAGCCTGATATGGAGAGACAAAAAGATTCGAATTCGGTAGAAAGCAGCTAAAGCAGCCAATTGAGTCTTGTACCTTTTGCTGCAAAGAAAGGTATGTTTAGTATGTTTTGGTCATCTTGTATCCGCATTTTCCATATGAAACAGCGCTCATTTGAACCGCGCTCGACCATGGCCTGAGGATATCTGGTGCCCGACTACTACGGCAAGGCTCTGAAACCATGCCAGCCTTCGTCCTACCAACGGAGTCAATTTGTTCAAAAAGCTGGCAATGGTATGCCTGATAGGAAGCTGGTAAATGGGCATAGACTTCCCGCAAGAAACTTGGAATAATTATCATGGAATATCTCCTGTGTGTCCAGAAATGTTTAGAATATCAATGGATCATCCTGAATGTGTAGATGATGTTCCCATTGAACATTCTGATTTCCCGTTGTCATCTTAGGTTATTTAGGCTCTTTTTTTCTGGTGGTGATTGGATTAGGATTGAAATAGAGATGCTCCTGGCCGAAAAAAGATGTTGAGTCGGTGGTTCTGATTCTGTTTCTTATCGATTGAAGCCAAACGTGTGAGTGGTTGATCCTAAAATATCATTCGTATCGATTGAGCCCTCCAGCAATTGAAACTGGCAACACATAATGCTTTCTTTTGAATATTTCAATTAGGTGACAAATTATGAAATAAGGCTTTTCAAGTGCAGTGTTTGGTTATCTTGCAAGCTTGGGCAAAGCTACTAACCACACGGTATGTTCAAACATGGAAAAACATGGTGCGTAGCCCAGAATTGCCATGGGAAATGATGATCAACAATGAGATTTTGGAGTACCAAATCTATCAAATCTCGGCCAACAGATCAAATAGACCATGATAGACATTTTGGTTGGAAATACTTCCAAATCGTTCCCCTTTTACAAAACGCTATCCCAGTTTTCGGCCCCTGGTCCCAAGATGTCCCAAGTTCCGTTGATTTGGTTTGAGTTATATACCGTATATACGGCATCAGTGAAGACCGATGGATCTCATGAACTACCAGTGAATTCTGCCTTCCGCGGTGTCACCTGGAACTTTCTCCGTCACTTTTCCGTCAACATAGAGTACAATCAGCCAGAAACCAAATTCAGATTTTGGATGACAGGATTTTTTACACTCCACGAGGCTTCAAAGCGTCTTGAACTCTCAGACTTGTCCTTCAATATCGAGAAAGAACTTCGATACTCCCCACTAACATCCACTAACCAGGTTTACCATTTCTATTTACAAGTTGCTCCTTCCTGCAGTGCCGGCCAATTGCTATCACATCGACATCTTCTCCTTCTTCAAGTTTCCGTTCTCTTAGATTACTCCACAATCAAGACTATGGGGGAAGTCTTGCACACTCTTCCAGTTTATTTCTCCTTTCTGCTGGTACGACATACTCTCCTTCCTTCCTGTAGAATTGGGGCAAGGACTGGTCTTCATCCAATCGACATCCTCCTTCAACTCTGAGCTATTGCTAGCAGGGGCCACCAGTCGCATGCCGGGAGTCGTTCCTGAAAGTTCTATTTTTTTCCTTTTTTTCAGAATAGTCATCCAAAGCGAGAGACAAGTGGTCACCGGCCCTGCTGTGTGTCACGGGACTGGATTCCTTCAAGAGACTTTCTGCTTTGTTTGATCTTTTGTCCTTGCTTCGGTGCTTTTGGGGTCAACCTTCCCAATTTCATCGGGTCCCGTGCAGGTGGATGTTAACAGCGCCCCAGCTCTCAAATTTGTCCTTTCATTGTCATGCTCTCCTTTTTCTACTGTTGTCTCTCCAACTTTCTGATGGAATGCTGCTGACGTGTAGTTCGTCGTGAACGGCATATCGCTGCGGAACAAATACAAACACAAACGGCAATATACAACATGTTTATACCCATTGCCCCTCATGTTTTTTTTTGTTTGGCTTCTTTAAATCACAGCCCAACTGTAGCACGCAAGCCGCACGGGCCCTGGCAGATGGCGCGCTTCCAGTTGGATCCGTACCAATTGATCGACTTCCAAGATGTGAGCAGTTGGACGCTGCGCAGCGGGGGGACGGAGAGGCAGGAAAGGTGGAGAAGAGCATAGTGGCATAGTATGGCAATACTTAAGTTTTGAACAAAAAAGGACAGATCCAACATGATCCTGCATGTTTTTGTCTACCTGCATGTTTGTTTTAGTGATTTGGTGACTAGTGAATGGTCAGGAACTACGGTGCTTGAAACTACGGGATGTTACGGGTGCGAACTGGTTTACAGATGATCGTCCTATGTAAACGAAAACCATCCATCCTGCCAGAGTTCCATTGAATTTCAAGAAATTCCCAATGAGGTATCTATTTCATCTATTTCTTGCTACCTGGAACTGCAAGTCGTCCACCAAGTGACGCAAAATCTTTCATCCACTTTTGGTCATTTTTGGAATCTGCTGTGTTTGTCCACACCCCGTGCTGTATCCCGAAGTGCTTGGGAAACCAAGGAGCAGTTCCGTGTCGAGTGGATTCTCTGATGGCAACTACATCTACCTCTACTCTGCTTCCTGGAAAAAACATGAAAATTCCTGCATTTTTCCCCTAGGGATCAGCAGATGTTTCAGCAGCTCCTTATTTTTCACCCATTGATTCTGTTGTGGCTTACTTAGTAGTTGGAATCTCTAGAGGTTTTCCTGGATACGCAACTATAAAACCACCAGTTGTGATGATCAACGTGAATGAAGTCCATCCGGACAAGGATTATCAAGGGATGCCGGAAAATATGTTCACAAACCTGGAAAATCCCAAGATTCAAGTTTTCTCAATAGAACCATCATTTGTATCTTTATATATATATATATGTGTATATATATATAGCAATGCATGAAAAATCAATGACCTGTTGAACATGATCTTGGCATCAGATCTGCACGGGAATTATCCCAGTACAGCCTTATTTGAGGTTGGTGAATTCTTATGAATTCTTGTAATTTGCCGCCATGCTTAACATCATTTAACATAATGTAGAATCCATGTTTAAGCCGTGTTTTTGGGCTATGTCCTGGTATCCAATAGTGAAAATAGGATGACCTTCGCCAGCGAGGGCTCTACTGGCACGGTCTTGCGCGTAACCTGGGGCATTCAGAACGAGGTCCGGTGATGTCCGGATAGGTCCGGGCTTTTTGGCAGTGGATTTTTATGGAACAAAAATGCTGGTAAATAAAAGAACTGCCTATTTCCAGTGGTGATACCAGTAGATACCATTCAAAAATGGTATCACATAGCGAAATATCTACTAAAAATAAATATGTTTCCCTAAATGGTGATACCATTTAGGTGATACCGGAAGTGATTTTTCCATATCAAATAGATAAGTATTGCTGGTAAAAAATACTGGTTTTAAGTTTCCATTTAGGTGATACCGGAAATGATGATGCTGGAAAATAAGTTGATTTGTCCTATCAAATTGATGTGTTCTCAGACAAACTTGCCAAGTATGTTTGGGCCATAGGGTGACACATCAATTGCATCGACCGGGAGTGGCTCTTCACAGTCCGAGCTGGGCATGCCTCAACTGTAAATCCAATAGTCAACGGCCTCCTCTAATGGTTTACCTCATGTTCCATCAGCATGTTTTTCTCGTTTTTTTTTTCATACATTTTTTCCCCCAGCTGGGGATTGCTATCAAAATTCTCATCTGTCATGGAACATATGATGATAAAATATGATAACATATGATAAACACCAATAAACTACAACTATTAAGTGGTCAGTCTATCTTTCCAGCAGTCGATAAACACCAAGGTGGCTTTTCAGTGACCCGACCGGCCCGACCGTTGGTCGATTCCTCTGTGGCCGACCATTGGGTCTTGTGGGATACAACGGATATAGAGATTTCACACCAACCTATATGACATGGGATATGCAAAAGCTAGTTATTTTGATTGTTATTTTGATTTCTCATCTTCATGGTGTTAACTCTGATTATTCCCATGATCCCCCTGTCTTATTGGGAGTTCCAATAAACCATTCCTTTGGGTACCGGCACCCGCTGTACCCTTTTCATCATCCTGCGGAGAATTGTCGAATTGTCGTGCAGGAAATCACATTGTCCGGCACTGTCTCTGGCTCCTTGGTGGAGTGACTTGTGACATGTTGTGACTGGTCAACTGAGCTCGGAAAGTCACTGTTAGTAGCTCAGTGACTCCCGGATCAACCATAGACATGAAGGATCTGTCGATCCCTGAACAGTCAAGTGGCTTTTTGATAAACAAGAATCGGATTTCACCAAGCAAATGGGGATCAGAAAACAGTTTGTGTTTCTTTATTTTTTCTGGCACTGGCTTAGACGTTGTCGTCTAGGCTTATCATTCTCTAGCTAAATACATTCTGGATACTGGGATCTACTGAGTATTGCTGGATACCTCGGGGGGAATTGACATCCGCTAGCGGATGGTACTCCATGGATTGTCATTCATGGTATCCTCAAGCTTCTTTCCCTCATGACACAACATGATTGGCTCACGATTGATTTGATTGGCAACATTGAGGTGTACATCATGTGCTGTTCTAGTGTAATATGCTAGAAACATACTGAACGGTTTATATTTGAGACAAAACCCTAGGGTATTCCTACTACATTGGAGGATGCTCACAAAATCAATAATTGGTTGCAGTGCTGACTTCAGGCTTGAGTGGTGGCTTCTATGTGCAGAACAGCTTATACTTCTTTGATAGCAGTGACGCGCAGGCGGGCAGCCGTAGTTTTTTTGGGTGTCAGGGTCTGGGGTGGATGAGTGAATTGGTACAAAACTTCCATGGATATCATGGCATGGATGACACGGTTTGGTATCATGTTTCCGTGTTAGTTTGAGATTGGATCACTCTATGGATCACAGCTGTGTCGGAAAAAAGGGGAGCATTGGACTGTTGGAGTCATCTGGTTTGAACCCCCAGGTGACCTATCGGCTTTGCGCAGAGGCCGCCAATTATGATGCGGACGCAGCCAGAAAACCATGATGGGGTTAGATCATATATTAATATATTACATTTATTTACATTCACTATCTATAGATGTGTAGATTATAATCCATGATATTCATATTCTGGGGTAAGAACTCGCAGATATAGGGCCCGGCCAACATCCAGTTCTGTGCTTGAGATCCACCCTGGCCGCCGTGATGGAAAAGGGCCTTTTTATAGATGATTTACCTGTTAAAACTAGAGTTTTCCAAAGCTATTTTCAATTAAGGGTATTTATCTATCTATCTATCTACCTATCTATCTATCTACCTATCTAACTACATACCTACATACCTATCTACCTACATACCTACCTAGCCATCTAGCTATCTAGCTATCTAGCAACCTAGCTATCTTGCTACCTACCTACCTACCTACCTATCTGTCTATCTATCTATCTATCTATCTATCTATTCCCATCCATTCCCATCCATTCCCATCTATGGTACGCGCCTCGCATTTGACCCTCCCCCAATGGTTTCGCATATGACCCTACCCCCATTTTGGGGTAGGGTCGAATGTGAGAAAGTAGCGTTTTTAGCTGGGAAAAGAGGGTCCCGGAGATGATGATGATCATGATGATCATGATGATGATGATGATGATGGTGGTGGTGGTGGTGGTGGTGATGACGACGATGGACGATCATGATGATGGTGATCATGATGATGATGGTGATGATGATGATGATGATCATGATGACAGCGATGATGGTGATGATGATGATGGTGGTGGTGGTGGTGGTGATGACGACGATGGACGATCATGATGATGGTGATCATGATGATGATGATGGTGATGATGATGATGATCATGATGACAGCGATGATGGTGATGATGATGATCATGATGACGGTGATGATGGTGATGATGCTGATGATGATGCTGGTGACGATTTTGATGATGACGGATGATCGTGATGATGATGATGATGATGATGATGATGATGATGATGATGATGATGATGTGTGTGTGTTTGTTTTACTTAGCTGGATGGAGTAGGTGATGTGAAGGAGGAGGGTGATGTCGCTGATGAGGAGGATGATGATCTGAATATAATTGTTCAAGGGGGGCTGGTTGATTTGATAGCTATGAATATAATTGTTCAAGGGGGACTGGTTGATTTGATACCAATGAATGTCATTGTTCAAGGGGGGCTGGTTGATTTGATAGCAATGAATGTAATTGTTAAATGTAATTGTTCAAGGGGGGTGGTTGATTTGATAGCAATGAATATAATTGTGCAAGGGGGGCTGGTTGATTTCATACCAATGAATGTAATTGTTCAAGTGGGGCTGGTTGATTTGATAGCAATGAATATAATTGTGCAAGGGGGGCTGGTTGATTTGATACCAATGAATGTAATTGTTCAAGGGGGGCTGGTTGATTTGATACCAATGAATGTCATTGTTCAAGGGGGGCTGGTTGATTTCATAGCAGTGAATGTAATTGTTCAAGGGAGGCTGGTTGATTTGATACCAATGAATGTGATTGTTCAAGGGGGGCTGGTTGATTTCATACCAATGAATGTAATTGTTCAAGGGGTGCTGGTTGATTTGATACCAATGAATATAATTGTTCAAGGGGGGTTGGTTCACGGATGTCTGGTTTGAGGCAGGGTAAAGTGGGGTAGGGTCAAATGTGAACCGGGAAATGTTGTTTTTTCCTGGAAGGGCTGCGTATTTTTGTTAGGGTAGGGTCGAATGTGAGTGCGTGCGGTTCTTTTGGAGTAGGGTCGAATGTGAGGCTGCGGTAGGGTCGAATGTGAGGTCCGTACCTCTATTCCCATCTATTCCCATCTATTCCCATCTATTTCTATCTATTCCTATCTAAGAATCTATGCCCATCTATTCCTATCTATTCTTTTCTATTTCTATCTGTTCCTACCTATTCCTATCTTTTCCTATCTTTTCCTATCTATTCCTATCTTACCCTATCTTATCCTATCTTATCCTACCTTTTCCTATCAAATTCTATCTAATCCGATCTATTCCTTTTGTTTCCTATCTATTCCTATCTATTCCTGTCTATTCCTATCTAATCCTATCTTATCCTATCTTTTCCTATATCCTGCCAAATCCTATCTGATCCTATCTAATCCTATCTAATCCTATCTATACCAATCTATTCCCATATTGTTCTATCTTTTCCTATCTTACCCTGCCTAACCCGATCTAATCCTATCTAATCCTACCTATACCAATCTATCCTTATCTATTCCTATCTGTTCCTATCTATTCCTTTCTATTCCTATCTAATCCTATCTAATCCTATCTATACCAATCTATTCCTATCTATTCCTATCTATTCTTATCTATTCCTATTTATTCCTATCTATTCTTATCTATTCCTATCTACTCTAATCTTTTCTTGTCCTTTTATCATCTGTTCTTATCTGTTCTTAACTAATCTTTTTAATTCCTATCTATCGATCTATCTATCTTTCTTTCTTTTCTTTTCTATCTATCTATCTATCCATCTAACTATCTATCTATCGATCTATCTATCTATTCTCTATCTTTTCTATATCTATTCTTATCTATTCTTGCCTATTCTTATCTGTTCTTATCTATTCGTTTCTATTCTTATCTATTGTTTAAATCTATTCTTATTTAATTTTAAATCTATTTTTCTATGTTTTTAATCTAGTTTTTTCTATTGTGTTATCTTTTATAAATCGATATTTGCTGTTTTTTCTAGTCTATTGTTAATCTATCTATTTTTATTCATTGTTTTATCATTTTAAATAATTTTTATCTAGTTTTTAGCCATTTTTTTTTATCTACCCATTTTTACCTATCTATTGTTATCTATCTATTTTCATATATCTATCTTTATCTTTCTTTACCTATCTATCTTTGGCTTTTTATCTTTATCTATCTATCTTTAACTATCTAACTTTATCTAACTTTATCTATCTTTATCTTTATCTTTATCTTTGTCTTTATCTATCTATCTATCTATCTCTATCTATCTTTCTCTATCTATCTTTATGTATCTATCTTTACCTATCTATCTTGATCTTTTTCTATCTCTCTTATCTCTCTTATCTATCTTATCTTATTTTAGCTAATCTTATCTTATCTTCTTTAATCTTATATTATCTTATTTTATCGTATCTATATTTCTCTCTTATCTTACCTGATCTATCCATCTATCTACCGATGTATTCCTATCTAACTATCTATCAGTCTATTCCTACCTATTCCTATTCCGATCTATTCCGATCTATTCCTAACTATTCCTATCCATTCCTATCTATTCCTATCTATTCCTATCTATTCCTATCTATTCCTATCTACTCCTATCTACTCCTATCGAGCTTTCTTTCTTTCTTTCTTTCTTTCTTTCTTTTCTATCTATCTATCTATCTGTCTGTCTGTCTATCTATCTAGCTATCTATCCATCCATCCATCCATCTATTCTTATCTATCCATCTATTCTGACCAATCTATCTATCTATTCTTCTCTATCTATTCTTGTCTATCTATTCTTGTCTATCTATTCGTATCTATCTATTCTTATCTATCTATTCTTATCTTTCTATTCTTATCTATCTATTCTGATCTATCTATTCATATCTATCTATTCCTATCTATCTATCTATCTAGCTTTCTATCTATCTATCTACCTATTCCTATCTATGCCTATCTATATAATCTGTTCCTATCTACCTATCTATTCTTTTCCTTTCTTATCGTATCTAATCCTATCTATTCCCATGTATCTATTCTTATCTATCTATCGCTATCTATTTCTAACTAATCCTTTCTTATTCCATCTATTCCCATCTTATCCTATCTATTCCTACCTTATACTATCTTATTCCTATCTATTCCTATCTCTTCCTTTCTATTCCTATCTATTCCTTTCTATTCCTATCTTATCCTATCTAATCCTATCTATACCAATTTATTCCTATCTTTCCCTATGTGTTCCTATCTGTACCTATCTATTCCTACCTAATCCTTTCTAATCCTATCTATTCCTTCCTATTCCTATCTATTCCTATTTATTCCTATCTATTCCTTTCTATTCATATCTATTCCTATCTATTCCTATCTATTCCTATCTTATCCTGTCTTATCCTATCTATTCCTGTCTTTTTTCCATCTTACTGTAGCTTGTCCTTTCTATTCCAATCTATCCTATCTATTGCTTCCTATCTATTGCTTCCTATTTATTCCTTCCTATCTATGCTTCCTATCTATTCATTCCTATTTATTCCTTCCTATCTATTGCTTCCTATCTATTCCTATCTATCTATTCCTTTCTATCCTATATCTATTCATTTCTATCTATATCTATTTTTGTATCTACGTCTATTTCTATTCCTATTCCTATTCCTATCTATCCATCTATCTATCTATCTATCTATCCATCTATCCATCTATCCATCCGTCTATCCATCCATCTATCTATCTAACTTATCTATCTAACTTATCTATCTAACTTATCTATCTAACTTATCTACCTAACTTATCTACCTAACTTATCTATCTAACTTATCTATCTAACTTATCTATCTAACTTATCTTTCTAACTTATCTATCTTACTTATCTATCTAACTTATCTATCTAACTCATCTATCTAACTTATCTATCTATCTACCTATCTATCTATCTATCTACCTATCTATCTATCCATCTATATATCTAACTATCTATCTTACTTATCTATCTAACTTATCTATCTAACTTATCTATCTAACTTATCTATCTAACTTATCTATCTAACTTATCTATCTTACTTATCTATCTTACTTATCTATCTTACTTATCTATCTTACTTATCTATCTTACTTATCTATCTTACTTATCTATCTTACTTAACTTATCTATCTAACTTATCTATCTAACTTATCTATCTAACTTATCTATCTAACTTATCTATCTAACTTATCTATCTAACTTATCTATCTAACTTATCTATCTAACTTATCTATCTAACTTATCTATCTAACTTATCTATCTAACTTTTCTATCTAACTTATCTTTCTAACTTATCTATCTAACTTATCTATCTAACTTATCTATCTAACTTATCTATCTATCTATCTATCTACCTATCTATCTATCTATCTATCTATCTGTCTATCTTTGCATCTATGCACCCACAACCCACAGCATGTGCGCTGCGCCCCAAAGGTATTTCTGTTCAACAGTTGCACTCATTCAAGGCTTTCATAGCGAAAGAAAAGTGAACGCTCTTAAATCCCACCCCTGTTAAACAATTACGCTCATTGAAGACTTTCAAAGGGGGACGAAACGGGAACACTATTTAGTTCATATACGGCATAAATAATCCACACCCTGCTGCTTGCATTTACATGTTCAATTTTGGGATGATTTGGGCACCAGTTGGCCAATAAATGTTGCTCTTGGGGACTCTTAGGGGAGCTGAAACCGCCAACCAGATAGGTTCTTTCTAGATATTTAGGAATGTTCAACCAATTTCTAAACTCACCAAAAGCCACAAGCTGCAAACCATTCTCAATGGCTCCAGCTGTAGAATCTTTGGCCAGCTCTGCAGCAAAAGCACAATATTGGTATGGCTGAATGTTGGCAGTAATTGTAGGCCATTCGGCATCAAACCTACCGGCTACGATGATAGAACGACGGCAACCGCGTTCTCATTGAATCACTCAAATTACATACTCTTTTATGTATCACAGATTGGATCGTACAATGTGTACTCGTCTCAGTTATTTAGTTATTTAGTTCATGTTGTAGATGGTTGTGTTAAGTGGGTGCCATTCTGGGGTATTCCGGGACTGACCTTGCAGCAGGATACGACGCTATCATTGTATAGAAAACTCATGGTCTGTAGACAATTTTCCTTGGGAAACCATCGTTGTGTCCAAAAATTCATGTGAAATTGCCTTTTTCGGAAAAGTACATGGCACTTTTAATGGGGCATATTAAAATCCCCGATTCCACCGTATTCACCAGCCATGACCACAGCCAGGCCAGTCAGATGCTTGGAATGTTAGAGTGGGATGAGTGGGAGTCTTTTTTTTGAGCTGTGTTCAACGCAACC